>CAVNZL010000012.1:742500-927500 GCA_963693355.1 Pontia daplidice | reverse complement strand
TTCGCCTCACTGCACTTGACCGGGGTTGCACTTGTTCAAGCCGAGCGTAATGTTCTTGCGACTATTTTGATTTACTTATAGTCTGTGAGATCAACTAAGTACTTTTTGAAGGTTTATCAACATTTTTTCTGGTCCCACAATGATAATGGATAACTCCAGATGTTCACAACGTTCTCCCAACGTACCCATATAGATATGTACTCGTATAATCATAATGCTCTTCAATATATATTCCGAGGCAACCATGTCAGAAGCCATCGAGGGATTGGAAGTCGGAGTAAATGTAAACGGAAGAGTCATAAATAACCTTCGGTATGCAGACGATACCGTCCTCATAGCGTCATCGAACGAACAGTTGCAAAATTTAATCAACAGAGTCCACGCTATTTCTGAGAGAGATGGTCTATCCATTAACATTGCCAAAACCAAGGTTATGATAGTCTCACAGAACGACACCTTACGATCTGACATAAAGGTGGCTGGAAAAAGTGGAGGAGGTACGTCAGTACAAGTATTGGGAAGTGGGTCAATAAAGAATGGAGTTCCGATCAAGAGATCAAAACTCGTATCGAAATGCCCGCGGTTGTTTAATAAAATGAAAGGAATATGGCTGTCGTCATTGAACCTAAAGCTCCGATTTCGAATCCTCTGCTGTTACATATGGCCGATAGTTCTTTAGGTTGTGAAGATGGATATAAAGGAGGCATGGGAGAGAGGATTGAGAGTGGTGTATGTGAGTAAAGTGGACCCAAAAGGTCACTAAGAAAAAGTTTGAAGTAGGGAACTACAGAAAATGATAGCAAATCAAAAGCGTAAAGTGAATAGGTAGTGTTGGCCATGACCGATACCAATTCAAATAAAATGGGAAAAATAAAGTAAAAGAAAGGGTAGGGGAAGAAAAGGAAGAGGAGGAGGGAAAATTAAGATGTGATGGAAAAATAAAAAGTTACAGCACTAAAGGAAAGAAAAAAATAATCATAATACTAATATATACTCCTATTGTATATATTTTCTTTTCATATCTGAAAGAACTGATGAAATGTGTGTTAAATTATATGAAAATTGACTTCTTGAGTAGATGGGTCTTCTAGTAATTTAACTAGATTGACTAGATATTATGAATGGAAATAGGAACTTTAAGAAAATGTTGCCCATATCACAAGTACAATTCTCTATTCTCAATATTAAATAATTTAGGACGTCTGTGTATGCAATTATCTTAATTTCCATTAAACTAGAATGTATATAATCGCCGACTGTTTGCATTTGTGTAAAAATTATGGTCTAGCAAATTTGTAACGTGATAACTCTGTACCATAAGCAGAATGTAAAGCATTATTTGAAAATTCCATACTCTCCGCCAACGTAAATCGCCTTTTTAGAGCCATAAAACTGTTGCTTAAGTGAAACGTAATTTATTGGCCGGATTAAACTCAACTATAGCACCTTTAAACTTTCTTTTGTGCACAAGTATATTTTAATTACACTTTTATTATCACCACTTACGACAATGAAATATATTTTAAATGAAGTATTTATAGGCGGAATTAAATTTGCTTTAAGGGATACAAGTACCAAAATAGATGTTACTAACATAAACTTCTCTACGTAGTATATTGAAGTCAAGTTAACATTCGCCTAAAAATAATTTATTTAAACCGAAAATGCAGTTTAAAAAAATTATAAAATTAATATATACATACTATACATTTTGCTAAAAACTTAAATTGAAGATATCAGTTCTTTCTTTCCATTAATCCTTATATTATTATCACAGCCTATGCAAATCTAATAGATAGAATGTATAATGTTGTAGTGCGCCCGCGCCAGCTTTTTCGTTATAAACGAATCGAAACCGTGCAAATGTAAGATCACACTCAAACTAATACTTACTTACTTTCCTAGTTTTGGTGAGCGTCAATCGTTTGCGTCAGTCAAAGATAGCTTAAACAATAACCATACCCACTCGAATAAAACAAACGAACCGTGAGTCGTTTTCCTTCTAATTGATGTCTTAATAATTTTCTTTTATGGAATGTAATTTCAATTATTTGTACTCAACGAGGTTGATTATAAGATGAACTCCTTCATATGTATTTAATTTTTCTCAAACTACAACATGGTACAAATTACAAAAAGTAAATATAAATTTAAACCAGTTCTTTTTGAGACTATCAAACATCGTATTTTAGCAATAAACTGTAAATAAATAAATAGTGTTTAAGTATGGACACTGAGAAATACATACCTTATCAGTTTCGAAATACATTTAAACCCCTGTAAGTTAACAGAAAATCCTTTTACCTAAGCTTTTATAGAAACTAAAGCATTCCGCCAGAATCCATCGACAATGAAAAACATTTATGAGTCCCTTCACAACTTTCTAATTCTGATGAAAAGCTTTTAGCTTAGAACACTTTAAATTTTCTATATATTGTGCATTTTCAGAAGCTAAACAAAAAATCACTGGCAAATTGAATATAAATTACTGTCGGTTAGCACCTTGTTAAGCTATTTATAGCTTGTATTATGGGAACTAACATAGTCGATAAATAGTACTTAGATACATATTTTCCGGGAATCAAACCTAGCTTTTGACGTCTGCCATGGTCACTATTGCGCCAATTAACCATATCTAAGGATCATATGAAATATAAATAATAAATATAATTAATTAATAAACATATATAAAGCAGAATATATGTTCAATAACAAATTCAATGCCTGAGTGTGATACTAAGATGGGTAAACTCAATATTTACTTCCTTGGGTAGGTACTCAACGAAGAGTAATTAGTCATCTATGTTTTACAGTCCTGGTAGAAGTCTTTGTCTTTGTCGTCTTAACTATGCTCCTATATAGTCCTGCACACTGTAATAGGAAAACAGTGAAAGGAAATGTTTAAAGAACTTTAGGCTTTCTCAAAACTAACGTTAGGTTAGCCTGATAAAAGGAACGCAAAATGCACAGGTCTCCTAATTTAAATGCTACTGCAGAATACAGGTACTTAATAAAAAAATAGATAAATAAATAGCCAATCTAATATTACTAAATAATCCTACATAAAATAATAAAACATTTATACCGAATACATTAATATAATATTAGATATAACAAGATGAAACTATTATTTAATCACTGACTAATGCAGTGCCAGACGTATAAACGCATCTTCCACTTGACAAAGTCTTTACTCCTTAGAATTACATTATCATTCATCCTTTAAATGGATTCCAAAGGAAGCAATTTCATTTGTGAGAACCTGCTCCTGCTTATAATCCGTCCGAGGTAATAACATTTCATATTCGTAATAGAATCATTCTGCCTCTTTTGAAACTTTATAGTCTCATTGTAAGCGATCGTGGGTGATTCTGTTAAGTATATAGATAGTTTTCTATATAATACTAATTCAAGTACATATATTATAGCTGTGACGTGTAAATAAACACACTATTCATACGAATAAGAAATGTTTTTACAAAAACATATTATGTCCTAAGGTCAAAGTCCAAATTGTAAAAGCAAAATATGAATAAGAATTTTCTATTTCTCCTGCGTGGCTGTGGATGATATTATTTTGTTATTATGAGGTATATACCTCATCATACACTTAACAGACGCAAACTTGAATGTGTAAATCATTAAATATTCAATTCACCTTTAATGAGGGCTTTGTAAATTCAAACTAAATTTTAAAATTTGTAACTCAACAGTGATTACGTATATTTGTGTATAGGGTCTAGCAACTATAATTTTACTAAAACTATTTACAGAAGAAAAGGTAAAAAAAATATATAATAATAGTATAAAAAGCCTATATTAAAATATAAATAAACGGTCGTAAAAAGTATATCAAAAGAAAATTGTGCGTACAATTTCATTAAACCTATTTACGGCAGGCCGTAGATGCCAAAGCTATAACAATCGGTTGATAATAATAACATGTTTGTGAGTCTTTGGAAAATAATATACTAAACGATATTTATGAGAATCTACAGAACTATTTTTATTTTCCTATCAGCTCTAAAATACATAACATCAATCGTAAAAAAGCAACACAACACATATGTGTGATATTTATTAACTAATCAAAGCATAACATAAATATTATCCAAAAAGATTTAAAAGCTTATAATTCCTTCAAGGGATTTCAACATATATCACCTATTTAACATGCGGTACTTCGCGTTCAATACACTCTTCGCACAAAATAAAACAGAATTACTCCTCACGAAAGTGCACCTTGAAGGAAAGCCGGCGCCGCGCGAGTTTGTCATGACAAGATTTATGTAACTTTTGTGTTCATACGAGCAGTTAAGCAAGGGAGCTCGTCCGAGACTCATCTCCATTCGCTTTCTCTCTCATCAGATACGTAACAAAGTCGAGCCATCTTTTGTCTATCCCCGCACATCCGCCACACTTTTCTTCGACAGGGAAAAATGGGTTATTTTAAATTCCGCGCGTAGACGTCCATATAGTACTCGTACTTTTCATTTTTTGTAATTTCGCGCCATAGACATATCATCTAGCGTGAGTTTTTGTTGAAACGTAGGGTAGCTCTTTGTCTTTAATGTGAAAGAACAGTAAGGAACCCTCCGTGAAGTAAATGGGCATTGTTTTGAGAGAAAATTTAAGTTTTGTATAGCACATTGTATGTGGTACCTTCTATACGACGCCTAAAATATAAGCTGGGAAATATGAGTATTTATGATACATATTCATATAAACAACATTATGTAATTATCTAATTTATTTAAAATTTTACATTCCAGTGGAATATAAAGTTGTTGTCACAACTGCGTATCTACAAATTATTGATACATATAATACCAATTACTCGTGTTTTATTTGATTATTTTAACTACACGCTCCATAGTAGCAGCACGGCCCACGATACGAAATTTAATTTAAGGCTATAATTCAAATCTTAAATATTCCAGTTTAATTTTAAAACTATAGTTTAAAAATCATTTTAACTGTATATATAAGGTTTAAGACTCAACACAGAAATTGGTGTATAAATAATATATAGTTCTTTAATTATATATAAAAGCTATGATTTCTCACACACGGTAAGTAGTCCATAGTTGGTATGTTCACTAGTGCGTTATCATATGACTGTGTTAATAAAAAACACCTCAATGATTAAAGTAACAAATATTATATGAAGTCCCTAAATCCCTCAATGAGACTAGGTATTACGCTCTTTCTTATCAAGTAAGTGAAACCTTATATGCGTGGCACATCATTAATTTTTATGATATATAATAACTTAGTACTTTTAATAAAAAGGGCAGATTGCTAGTTAAAACTAATAACTAATAATAGAAGGTAAGATCTAATTAACTTATAATATTTCCCAAATAAATGTTTAAAATAGCCACCCTAACTCAATTCTCACTCGACCAATTTTATTTTAATTGAATTTTCTTATCAGATTTTGAATAACGAACGGTAGGACCTACTTATTGCAATCTGATTTAGAAAAAGTTTCTCCAGCGAACGACGCTTAAAATATTACAATATTTTCATTTAAGAGAAATGAGTTATAAATACAATTGTATTTTCATCAACGGCGAGAGTAATCTTATTATTTCTTACGTATAAACATGCATATATACAATTATTAGGTAAGTGTAACGGATGTTAATGAAAAAAAAAACTACGATGTAAATTATAATAAGCAGAAGACAACGATAATTCAAATCTGAAATAGCATTAGACACAAAGAATAAAATACCTAATAATACAGTATATTAAATGAGCAAAAATAAAAATACAATATCATCGCTAAAATATTATTCTGACATAATATAAAATTACATATTAAGTTCTTTACAATAATAATGTTATAGCTCACAAAGTTTGACTTTAATAAATCGACTGGAGTGGAGTATAAAATAGTTTCTCAAGAAATAAATGCAAGTAAGTAGGCTCTTCGTCTCTGGAGGTTTCAGCGCGAATAAGTGCGGTATAGTCTTCATATTATTGCCTCAATTAATCATAAGTTTGTGTTAGTGAAATTTCTCTGGTGGGTAGACGTAGACCATTGGTGCATGAGTTCATGGAGGCATGAAATTGGATCGCGAAACCTTAACGCTCACTTGCAAAACTGGGGCGTCGCTGATTTTGATATTATGACAAAGTGTGCTTTTTATTCTAATATTAAAACTAATTGCGTCGATCATTCTTTTGAACGCGCGAGATGAATTAAGAACTTGACTAATGTTTTTTATTCATTTCCATTATGTTGCGACGGACGTATTTAGAACAGAAAAATATTGTTAAAGTCGTAATTAAAAATATCTTGTTCGTTCTCATCATTAATTTATTTTATTAATACGCAGCGGCATAATTACACCTTATAACTTGTTATTATTTAAATCGAGTACATTTTCAAACTTCAGTTTTTAAATTGAATTTATATTTAGGCGTAGCGTCAAATGCATGTCACAAAGAATGAATTGAAAAGTTGCAACTAATATATTATTATAAATAGTATAAATATACAAATAGGTGTGTCACAGTTTGCGACGGGTGCTACGCTCATACCTTTGTCAGCTACGCCACTTGCTACGACGCTACGCCGTATTCGCGTCTTATTTATGTCTCCGTATAATTTAGAATAGTTTTTAGTAAGAATTTATTATCACTTATTTTAAAGTGTTACATGAATAATATGCGCAACGGAATTTCATAATAAAAGAAATTTAA
Source organism: Pontia daplidice (assembly GCA_963693355.1). Taxonomy (NCBI): domain Eukaryota; kingdom Metazoa; phylum Arthropoda; class Insecta; order Lepidoptera; family Pieridae; genus Pontia; species Pontia daplidice. The sequence goes on along the minus strand of CAVNZL010000012.1, from coordinate 920,786 downwards.
GATTAAATGAATAAAGTGTTTCGTGTTATTCAAGCTTTTATTTAATAAATTTCTAAGTTACGTTTCATTTCTATCAGTGTTTATTCTTCAACTTATAACAATGGTTATTAAAACAATTACTTACATTTACATTATCTTTCTTTTTATCAAAATCAAAGTTTTGAGATATTCTCGCTTTATTTCATTGAAACATTTAATTTAAAAGACTGAGTAGATTAAGTAGACGACAATACTCGCTTGTACGACATATATGTCACTTGTTTAAAGTATGTCCGTTGCAATTAATTGGGATTAGTGTGTGACCTCGTGCGTTTCCGAGTTATTTTTCACGTTACAAAAGTCGAGCTCGGCGCTCGCGCCGCCTGAATTATTGAATTAAAGTTGATAAGTGTATTAGCCAGTGTTGTTGCTCCATTCTCTTGATTAATGGCCGACCATTGCTTTTTCTCTCTCATTTATATGATAATGAGTCAGCACCCGCGACCGAACACAATTATTAAGTGTAAATGAATGTAGTTGGTAACGAAATCGCTTTTTGAAAAATGACAACGCAGCGAATTTAAAACGATCGCCGAATTCGAATTTTAAAACACTCGACGTTAAGTTTATACAAAATCAACTTTGCTTACTTCCAAATGGGATTATGTTAATAAGCAGCTGCCGTACGAACGGTGGAATTGTAATCGAAAACGCCTGTAGTTGTTGATTCACCTAATCAGTTTGTTTTGTAACTCGCATTGAATAAACTAATTTGAATGATGAAATCAGAATCAGGCAATTGTGACGCGCGAGCAAAAAACACATCATTTGCATTTTAAATTGATGTCCCGTTATGGTTGCTGAGAATTATCTGACAATTGTTTGTAAGATATCTTTTTACTTAAACTTAGATTATATGCTAATGTGGGTTCCAATTAAACATGACAAAATGATTAGATCACAACTAACGTCAACAACTATTGTCATTTTCCGTGTGATAATGAAATTGTAATCCTATAAAAGTTTATAATCCTATATCGTAAAAGGTAATAATTTACTTGTGTTCACTTGTCCATTGCCTGTAAAGTCTCGTACTAAAGTATCGATTATATTTCAGTAAAATACGAAGCTCCTTCATATTTCAGATACGCCAACATTGAAAGTTTTGAAGACCGCCAAAGCATTTATTTAGTCTTATCTGACACGATAACAATATTGATGGAGTGTTGTAAAATTCTGTTTAGTTTGGCGGGCGAAAGCTGTCAATCTGGGATAGACGCGTCGACAGGTATCAATGGCCGATCGCTGCGGGCTGGTTCAGCCCTGACGGACTGCCATACTACGACGACAAAGGATTACCTAACTGAAAGGCTGCAAGCAATTTCACCTGTCCATAACTCATCGAATGCTTTTTTCGAAAACAAAGCGCACTGCGATGAAACATATCAGGCGAACAGTTAACTTTTTATGATAAAAACGATAGAATTTCAAAGGTCTTCGATGTTGCGCATATTGGTCACAAGTCAAACTCTATTATGTTTTAAGTCATACTATGCTGCGCATAGCAAACTCGGTAAACTACAAAAGTTGATTTGAAAATTGTTACAAACCAAGTCCGTAAAGGAAATCAAAAGCTAGCTAGTTCTGTCAAACACTATCAAAGTTTAACCAAGACAGCGATAGAACACACGCCGAAAAGTCGTCCGAGCACAATAGCAAAGTTTATTTGTAAGTAAAAGACTGTAACAAAAAATATGACGTCTGAAAAATTACACGCATTCACAAATCATGCGGGCCCTCTTTTGTGAAAGTTTGGATGCTTTCAAAGGAGTTAAACTCGTTCTTTAACCGTCGAATTTTCTTCTACCCGTATATATATGTGTACCTTTGTTGTTTGTTGTTATTTTAAAATATTACGGTAAATATTTAATCACGTCTAACACGCATGTAAGCTGAAAGCAATATACATTTAATGAATAACTGTCCGCGTATTGAGCTGCGATTAATCGAAGACTGCAGTTACGATTAGTCGATGATTAATACTCGCACGGCGACGCCATCTGCCGAATTAATTGCTTCATTTCCTCTAGACGGCACAAAATGGAATTTTGTACACCCACTCGAAACGTTCAACGGTTTTTATGCGGAACTGTACACTTGTTCAGGTGTGTTATAGACTCGGGTGATTTATCGCTATTTTAGTACCAAATTGGGCTTTTTGTCGACGCCGTTTACAATTTTGATTTTGCCCCTATGCGAGGAAAATACAAAGCGAATTTAAATGTATCGTTATATAAGTCCGTCTGTCGATCACTTGAATACCCACTGCCTGCCAATAAGCCTTGTAGCAATTAAACATCAGAAAGCCGGCAGCATCTCGTCAAAATCTCAAACTAAAATTACATCAATCAGCTACGAAACTCTTAGGTCTGATGATTTAACATCGATAAGATCTATTGTCGCCTTTCAAATTTGTTATTTCAATTAATTTCAGCTTGTAAATTTAATTACAGTACAGGGTAGGCAATTAAAAGTGGATTATATGAAAAGTGAAGCAAGTGGCTGATTTAAGTTGAAATCGAATCGAGTGGGCAGATTAAAGCACTTGTCCAGTGGGGATTATTGGGAAACCTACTGATAATGAAATTTGCTTCGAGAAAATTGTGAGTGAGCCTTGTTTAAGCCATTTATTGGCTTTCTATCTGCTTCGTTTTGATATTTTTGGATTATCACAAGTACGATTGTTTGTAACTCAAGATTAATGACTCTCACAGTAATGCGACAAGTTCTTATCATCTGTTATCATTGTTCGTGACGACGCGAAAACGTAGTATGAGTTATAAATTATTTAACTGAATTAAGTTGAAAAGATTCATTAATTTTCATGAACATTTTTCTTTATAAATTTTTGATTTAAACGCAATCGTAAACATATAATTAGGAATTATCGTTACATCGTAGTTTTGGAGCCATTTATCCACACATTTACAATCAACTTTTAACCTAATTTTTTAAGTTTTCATATTATCTATCATCTGTCTGGAAATTTAAGGTGATAAATATTCGTTTTTATGTATTTTTATACATTTTTATTTATTACGAAAACAAACTGTATAAAAATATGTAGAAGAAACCTTAACAATTACAACAATGTAATTACAAATTACAAATTACAACAAGTATATATATAAAGTTTGTAGTTGTATAGAATACAATACAATACAAAACAATTAGATGAACACAAAATATACTATTTACTAAGGATACGAAGTTTACGACAGTTTTAATTGCTTCAACTTATTCCACATTGTCGTGAGAACCTAATGTAGAACACATTCTACGAAAAGTCGTGCAGAACCCATTATTGGTTCTGAGAGTAGGTAGGCTAAAGGTACGGTGCGTGCGGACCCGGCAGGAACGTGCAAGTAGTGTAGTAGTGCGTGAATATTATCCAATACTCTATTACGTGATACTTTATTATTCAATAAATAGAACGGGGCAATACAAAGTGTCGATATTTTATTTAAATAAAAGTTGCGAAAAGCAAGACTAGGCAGTATCTTGGTCCCAAGCGTATTCCTTACTAAAGCCTGTCGTTACGTCGCTGTTGGCAATTGTAATTCGATTAGGTCGCACTGTACGATCCCTTACGTACTTAACAAGATGGAACAACCTCACATAGGATTGTCCGAAAATGGCACACTATTATATGTTAAAGAATTGTTGATTTACAAGTTTGGTGCGTTTTTTTAAAAGGTTATGGTCTCCCAAATTATGTTTAGGTAAAATCGTTTTACTACTCAATGTCTTACTTCACTGAAATATTTTAATCGTATCGTATTTAAACAATAACTCTATATATTAACAACGCAGTCTCTCGTAATTTGTACTTAAACAAAAATTTTAGCACGTAATTAAAAATTTCGATTTTTGAACTTGTATATGTTAAGGGACAGCGAAAAGAACTCATCTGCGCTTCAAATTTCCATTTTGTGCCCAAAACTACATTGGCAAACATTGGACACAAAGATTTGACTTGACTTTTTAGCGTGTTTATTAAATCTACTTATACTTAATACCAACGAACCAAATGACTTTTTTTCGTTAACAAACCTTTTTTTTATTACATAGGAGGTAATCGGGCAAGATGCTCACCTGATCGTAAGTTATACTGCCGCCCATGGAAAAACATAATACCTGACACCTCACAAGTGCCTTGAAGACGACGATACGCTCTTTTCTTGAAGGTCTCCAAGAACTCTATAGGCAGTTACGAGCAAGACTGGCCTATTGTAACTAAAAAATTTATTTCTCTATCAACCCAATTTTATAAACTACAGGTATCAATGTACCAGGAACATTTGCTTATTATTTTTCCACGTCTCTCCAGCATGTTGGTGATTATTTTTAATTCCAACCGTTTCGGCCTCGGAAAGCATACAGCACAAACTGTTTTGTGTACTTTTTTAATGAACGCCGCCAACGTTACGACTTTGACGTTTACTTTGCCATTACACTGCAGCTATCAACTGATGTTACTGCCACTAGAGCACTCAGTGTGAAATAAAAATGTGTTATTATTTCTTTATTTACTACCAGATGCGCTTATTTGATAAGCGGATTTCGCAACGTATTGTTTTGACAACATTATCAGTATGAGGAGCAGGTTTATCTTATCGTATGAAGCGCGTAAACGTCTCTGTATAAACGGTGTAAAATCATATATCACAATACGATAAATACAAGTTTGTCGAAGTTTTATTCGTTTTGTACGCCAACTTCATATTGCATTCGTCAGCATCTTTAAACTTTTATTGCGCTAGGATAGGTACAACAATATCTCGACTGGCTCCTTAAAACTAAAGCGAATACACATACCGGCCACTGAAACTATTTGAAAATAGAACTACATACTTTGCATGAGAATACCGAAATGTCAACATTTACAAATAACTTATTTCTGCCGTCAAGAGTTTTCGTTCTCCCCTTTCGGAAAGTTATGACGCAAATATGAAAATATTAAAATTTGAATCGCCGCCAAATATTTAAAGATGGACTCGATGGAATCCCTGCATATCAATTGGTGGACAATTTGAAGTCTGATTTATTCGTTGCAATAGAAAATTAACAATATATTAATTGTATAACATGCAGTCCAAGTTACATATATTTGGTCTTGTGATGTTTATTTTACCGAAATTAATCTAAATGCTGTAAATTAAAATAAGACATTTTTTTAATAAATTTTACCCATAATTTTACAAATAAAAACACAACGCAATATATCTATGTCTCTCACTCTATGAGAATGTTTTAATGTTTCTTAAAGTGTTGAGTTTTTATGTAAAACATTTTTGATAGGAAAGTTAATTGTAAATTGACCAACTAATTTCTATAAATCAATGCTAATCGGAGGTGAGAGTTCGACAGCCGGTGCCATCGCAAGAATATTTTAGAGGAGCTGCGGTGATAAATCAAACTCGAAACCGTAATGAAAGCGAACGGATCGCGTCGCGAGGAGAGGGAGGAAAAAATATCACGGAAAAAATCAGGTGCGTCCCCCGATCGGTGCTGAGAGAAAAACAGTCGGGCGTCGCGGCGCGGGCTGTAGGGCTGTCAGTAAGGAAAAGTCTTATCAAGACTTTTGGGAAGTATCGTAGACCACTTGGAATTACGAATTTCGCTTCTATTTTTATATGCATACGATACACATTTATCATATATTTTAGTTTTATAAATTTCTTACAAAAACAGTAAGATTTAAATGAAGTTTTATACGTTACAATTAACGTTGTATGCATTTTTAATTGTATGTTTTTTCAATAGTAGAACGAGGGGTTTGTAGATTATTTACGTCAATTTTCGTAGTCTTTTACCTTGTACACCACAGCAGAAATGCCCATGAAATGAAGAGCACTTATATGGCAACCCTACTGGGGGGTGGCGGTGCGGTGGGGTGGGGGTGGCGGTCGATGCGGGGCGGGCCGTGCGCGCGCTGGCCCCGCGTGTGGGGCGCGGTTTGACCAAGCTAGCGCTTTCAGCGACACAACTATGCATTTCAGGTTCTAGCGCTATTTCAAATGCAGCGCTTTTTCACTTGCATCCCATTTTTCAGACGGCCACAAAAGTTTTCAATGAAAAATCTTTAATACGGAAAATATATTAACAATGTAAAGTAAATCGTTTGTTTATAGTTGGTCCATAGGAGAGTTTTGTAATTATTCTATATAGTTTCAGATATATCTGAGATCGGTGGTTCGAATAGCGCTGCAGCGACGGCAGCAAATTTGAGCGCTTTTCCTCTCGGCAGCGAGTTTTCCCCCGAAGCATCGCAGCACTGGTGGGGACTCGTAGCTCGCGCTCACTCGGCCGCGCCGCTCCTCTCGCGCCGACGCCGGCCGCGCCGCGCGTTCTCGTCACGTGTCCGCTCCGACTTTACATGTCCAAAGTGCTTAAGTCAGTGCTCCCGATCGCAACCGCGCGAGTGCTCCAGCCGATCTCCGAGCCTGACCCGACCCGCACACCGTTCAGGGTTAGTAGCGTCTCCGCGTCCCAGTGGTCGATAGCGCGCGTTTCAAAAAGTTTATTTCGGGAACGTAAAGTTTTTTGAGTGGAGTGCGCGCCGAATGCACTTCGCAGAGCCCCGAGTGATCGCCGTCGGGCGTGCGGCGCCGTTGTGTCGCTCATAGCTTCTCCCGGCTTTCGAGAAAAACAAACAAATTCGACTGCCCCGTGCGAAATCTAATTCCAAATCTCGAACGACTCCGCGCAATAGCCATCGGGAAACGGCCGAAAAGTTTTCTTATAAATTACGAAATTTGCGATAGGATAACTCACAACATTAGTAGCCAGGAATAAAATTGTAGGATCGCATGTAACGGTGATATTAACTGTGAATGGTTCAAGTTTACCTGCTTTTTCTTGTGTACGCCGGTAGGCTGTTTTATGGGAAACTAAATTCGGAAAATACAACTCTAAATTAACACATTTCGCTCAGTATGAACGAGCACACATCGAGGTGATATATTATGTATTTTTAGTTTTGTTTTGTTTTTATGTTTTTATGCGCCTCATTGGTTTTTTTGCAGTGCAACGATGTGGAATATTCATGTGTATAAACATGAAATAAACACAATTTATAGAATTGTTTAGAGTGTAGTTCTTATTTAGTTGAGATGTAGCATTGCATTTTAGAACTTTGAAAATAAATTAAACTCACGGGAGATCGCCTCGTAACGTTAGGTATTCGCTGTCGTAGAGAAATATTACATTCAAAAATTATTTTCAACGTTTAATCGATTGCTTTCTCATTGAGCTAAAAATATCACCTGTAGCTGCTCGGTGCATCGCTTTGTGTACCTCGTTCATACTGGCGGTTGCAACGACGCAAGCTGTATTGTCTAAAAACCCGCCAACGATCTGTCATGAATACATTGCATTATATTAATGTGAGTGAGATTCGTGACACGATTCTGTGAAATAATTTATCAGTGGTCTATTTCAGAATTTGAAAAGGTTTCCCAAATAAATTACCGTAAAGTTTACCCACCACTTGTGATTCTCAATAAATATATCACCATGACTGGTGTGGTAAGTTAAAGTTTAATAATTTTAAATATTCATTAAATTTTATTAAGTCACCATTATCACAACATCAATACGTTCGAAATTTAAAAGTGAATTGTACAACAAATTGGCCTAAATTCTACATTTTCAAACATCGAATCATCGTTTCGCTTAATACATGTTTTGCGTGACTTCTCCTAAAAAACTCAATCATAGAACTCGCAATGTATTGTCTACAGTTCCATTGTCAGCAGTTGCATGAAAAATAGTTTTTGTAACTGTATTTATGACTGTATGTTCCCAGCACATTTACATTTCTACTCGAAATCTGAATAACAACTTGACTTCTTTTAATTGTGACGTAGTAGGTCTCGATGAAACAATGACGTAATAAACTAGCACCTTAGCTTATAGCATAGAAAATATGCATATTAGGAGATGAATAGTTTTAGTAAGCAAAGCATGTTAATTTATATAGAATGCGAAATGAGATTGTAAAATAAATTGTGTTGGTACTTCAAATTTAGGTCGCTCATTATACTTGGTGTAATTGTTATATTTTTTATTAATACATAGCAATAAAAACAAAAAATGAGTGAAGAGTTCTGATGACAACAAAATTGAATATTATATAATAAACAAATGAAATGATATTTATATTTATATGTTTTTAATATTGACATAGAATTGTTTGAGAAAAATTTAACTGTGTTATTTCAATTAATGGAATAGTTTCGAAAAAAAATTCGAAATCTATTCGAAATTATTTCATTATTGCTTTACAATAGTGATCGTCAGTTGTATGCTACTTGCTTAAATAAAGGACATTTATTATATAAAAATTTATATAAACCGTTATACAAAAATTTTAACTTATACTTCCTATATTTTGTCGCGATTACAATCAGCTTCGGTACATTTATAAGTACTTATCAAAATTATATTTTACATTTTTAACTGATATATGGTTCTTTACGTAAATCTATATAAAAAAAGTTAATCTATATAAAAGAAACTAAACTTTTGTAATTCCATCTTTAGGGACTGAAAATTTAGTAACTTAATAAGTTCACGCTCATGAAAATAAGCATCATTTTGGTTACAATATATAATCTAAAGTATTACCTCTCTTTAAAAGTAGGACCAGACTAATACTTCATATACTAGAGATATAATTTATATTTATAATAAAAATTAAGAAATTGTAGAATTGTGACCTGAAGGAAACTTCACTATAAAATATATGCATCTAAAACGATTTCACCTGTTGACTGAATCAACTTAAAGTTGCACGAATGAGAACGCTATGAAACTCTCATGAAGTATTACGAAAGAAGTATTAAGAATTTTCATATATAAATAAAAAAATAGCGTAATTTCATTGGATCATTTGATTACAATGCATGTATGAAACATATTTTATACAACTATATTTAATAGGAGCAGTTATAAAGTATTTACAAGTCTTAAGCGTACTCGTCGAAATACAGAAGGCAGTATATTGCCAAAATTCTTTATTCAAATTAACTTCTTACTAAGCACTTTTGAATTGTGATTTCCATTGGTTCGCAGCCTTAGACCGCAGCTGGGTAATCAATACTGAGAGGTTCGTCAAGGTAATGTAACTTCCGGTTATAACAGCAATTCGATGTTCCTGTCTCTCCTCAAACACCTAATGATTGAGGACGGGTGGATGATAGATGTAACTTAAATTTCGCACGCACTGACCAAGGATGTCATATATCATTACTGCGTCAATCAGTCTTCATTGTTATCATCCAGTTTTCCTGTATCGTATTTAACCCAATTATTGCCTATCTATCTATCACACGTTATATTTAAAACAGAAAATATTACAAATATAATTTGTGCATCTTTAGTTCGATATAAATTCTTTATTTATCCAAATAAAAATCATATCCTGTTCCAAGTTTAAAATCGAGACTCGTCAGTCAAAACATTTTCGTTATAAGTGGCCACTTGTAATACAAGATTACGCCCTAACTTGTTTGACATAGTAATGGCAGTTGTTTTGTTATAATTACTTGTAGTTTGTTTAGAAGCTTATTATTATAGTGCGCCCACTACTTCCCTTGGGGCGAAGGGTTGCGGTTCTCTTTATTAATTTACAGCTAGTGTATTCCAAAGTATCTCCTTTCGATTACTTGGAATATAAGATGTATGGTTTTATCTGCCTGAAGGCATGTTCGACAGAATATCTTAAACTTTGATTTTGTGAATTGTTGTTTTCACACCATGTAAGCAAAATACATCATATTGGACGATTTGATCAGATAGATAAAGGAGCCCAATAAAATAGTGAATTTTTATATGACTGAAATGAGACCAGATTTAGTGGTAGAACCTTTAAATTTTGTTTAATAGTAATCATGAATTTCCCGACGTCATCTAATAATTTTCGAAATACCGTTATTACGAAAATGTCAATATTGCTTGTATAAATTTGTAAACCGTAAAAACTTTCGCATTTATTACGAATTGTTTCGTACCTAAATCACAACGTTTTCAGTTTGCTATCATAATATTAATATTAATCTCTGGCGTAGCAGATTTTAGCTCGCGCCAAGATTAAGTATTTAACACGATGAACGTATTTTGGCACTGATTCTAACTTCTTATGGTTGCATTAAGACCTTATGAGTTATAAATAAACATACAAAGGGAATACGAATAATTTACTTTGTATATTACACAACGTTTTATACATTTGTACAAACAAACGGTAAAAAATATAAGAATTAATACATTTACCGAAGAAAACAATAAAAAGAACTGAACTCGGGCTTTATTTAAATATATCAAATAGCACAATTCTTTTGAACATAAAATTTTTGTTTTAAACAAACTATTTCAACTTACGTGCAATTCCTTAATACAAATCAAAGTAGCCATAAATTAAATCTAGATTTATACTGATCTAGCTTTAACGTGGCTCAAAACTTCATTGAACGCTCCAGTGCGCTCAAACGTATCCATGATCACAGATAATTAATCGCTTTAACATATTTTAACTCGTATCAGAGTTTAAACTCAAACACCTCTCACCTCGGAGCAAACTTTCATACTTATGTAGTTTCAATACAGTTGTAAAGTTCCTCTATGATGGTAGCACATTAATAACGAACCGGGAGCGACCAATAGGGCGTATATTAAGTTTGAGCGTAGATTTACGATCAACCCTCTCATTAAACAGGTATTACGCAGATAAGTCTGTACTACGCACTCGTATACAACCTAGAACTTACATTTGACCTCATACGTGCCATTGTAATTGCTCGAACCGACCTCTATGTTAATTTTATAGAGCAACTTAAATCTAAAACTTAATTACAAAATGTAATAACATTCAAACTAAATATTGTAATCTCTGCCTTTAATGTAAGTTACATTATAAAATCTCGTAATCACAAAGCTTTATTAAGGTTTTTTCCATTATATGATTATATTTTAATGTACCAAAAAGTTAAGATATTATGAAATATTTGCTTAGCAATTTTAACTGCTAAGCGTAATAACAGTTTTTTTAACAGTATTATTTCTGTATTAAATTGAGACGAGGTTAAACCATTAAATGTTTAATCAAAATTACACCCCGCGTTTGCTGGTGAGTAATTTTGATCGTTCCACGTGAAAATTGTCTTGTTAGGGCGTTAATTTAGCTACGGCGTGGTGATGCACATCAGACGGCAGTCCTTTGTTTTATTTTACATAAAGCAATCGATTTTAAAGCTCGCTGGATTGAAAATTATATGAGCCTTAGAGGACGGGTGCGGGTGCGGCGTTCGGGTGCCGCCAATGCGCTTGTCTTTCGGTTCAGTGGGTTTTCTTTAAATTGGCGAAGGCTCCGCTAGCCGCACGCCTGAGCCGCTTATTGCATCGCCCGCAAGCGTCGCGAACGTCCACGATATTGCTTTGGTTCGACTTTAAGTAAACATTCCCAGTCCGTAAATAGAATAGCGTTATAGGTAAATCTGTGCTGCGCCTTCTAGTTACGATGTTGGTGAAATTCAATTTTTGTCAAACGTTGCTTAAATTGTCTTATTTCTTTCCTGTACGTAGATATTTGCGTGACATAAAGTAATCGTAAGTTATAAAAGTCAGTCTCATTTGGGCTAAGCCTTCTTTATTCGTGTTTTGATAGTTCGAGGTCACCCGAGCGAATATCATAATATTATAAAATGTTTCAGAAAAGTTAATAGTATAAAGGTTGCGTGACGCTATATCATAGAATCTTAATACAAAAAGCCCTTTGTATTCTAAGTACACGCTCCTACCATTGATTTATATTTTGACAACATATGTTATCTTTCATATGTTAACTATGAACGAAATTCGTTATAGAAAGCAGTAGGCGAAAAGGTGGTGATTTAATTTTAGAATACGAATATCAGAAAATGCTAAGGACATTTTGTTCAGTTCACTGGTAAGTGCTTATTTAAACGATCTGATTTCAAACCGCATAGGAAATAGCCGCAAGATTTTAAATGCGAAATTGAAATTGAGTTTCTCATAGTTCGAAGAACTTTCTGAGAAATTTCTTGTTATAACATTTTATACTGATTTTCATGATTAAAACTTCCAACTGTTCTTATTTTGTTTAAAATGCACATCGTCAAAATAGGACGCCACGATGAAGTTCATTTAATTTACTGTTAAGATCCATTCTTAACCCAGAGCTTATTTAGTATGTACACGGGAATAGTTAAATTTCCAGTTGGGCTATAATCGAATCCTGTGTGTCGAGCAGAGGGTGCAGGGGTGTTATTATAAATGCATCTAATAGCTTGGTCGAGTGACAGAGGCGAAAGGGGTGAACTGAGGCGGATCGCTTAAACGTCATATCAATCACTATTGCCGCGAACCAACACGATCCCTTGGCACTTGGCCTAGATTCGAAATTACTCAAATTTTCCTAGCGCGTCTAAATGCCGGGCTGGCCAGGGATTAGGCTACCCAGAGCAGATTACAACGGATAGTCGAAACTTCAATAGCACGCTTAACTACCCACTCAATTTTTCCATTCCATTTACTGACCCTAAATAGAATTGGTGCAAATGGAACCGTTAATAGGCAAGTTAATAAGTAGAAAAGTTTGAATAAGCTCATTGCCGATGTTTGAGGCATCAAAAGCGCCTACTTTGCTAAAGTAACAGCTAAGTAGGATTTGTTTTAGTCTCACTCCAAAGGATTATAGAGACATCGTAATATTGTCAACATATTTTACTAAACTTTAATTATACAGGGAGTGTTTCTTTGCGGCGAAAATATAATTTGAGCGTTGAGAATTTTGTAAAGAAGGCAATATCTTAATATAGAGAAATTAAACATGAAATTCGCGTTGTGAATGAAAAATCTAAATTTAAACATCTTTTATGAAACATACGAGCATATCGTATGTACGATCGTTTCAGTCTATACAAAAATTTGTTTAAGCTTCTGTGAAAGCATTCATATTAATTAGAATTTCGTTGGGAGCTTACAAATTGATATCCCTCTTTGTGAAAACATCACGCCTTAACACGTGACACTGAGTTTCTAATCTCGTACATTATTTTTGCAAGTTCTCTAATCACCCGCTTAGACACAACAAATATCCTTTCATTTAAATAACTCCCGCCGCGGCTCTTGATATAGGCTGGCCTTTAATTCCTACTTAATTAGTGTCACGCAAGTTCCGTAATCCTAGGCTCGGGGATCGTACGACCGTTCTTAAAATGGAGATTAGTGAGGCAAATATCTCGAACTACGATATCCGACAGTCATAAAGCCACTATTAAACCATTTACTAGCAATGATCTAGTGATTATTCAAATAGTTGTAACTTTGTCACGGTGTACATTCTTAAACTATTAACTATCCCTTATTCACAACTAAATCGCTCTCATTGCTTTTATCACTTTCTACTACATATTTGCAATGTCATTTAAGATCGTTGAATTCATAGTGAACAGATTCATAGTAGATCGTTACATATAATACACATGTGGTTTTATTGTAAAATTTTGTTAATTTAGGTCTCAGTCAAAGTGCTTATTTAAAATTACTTTTCGTAACATATCAAGTATTGTTGTGTAATAGAACATTATGTTATGAATGAACAGTAATTTTGTTCGTGAATATCATAACAAGTGTACTAAACTTCTCTAACAAAATATTGCAGCAATATTTCTGCATCGTGATACGCCCGCACGAAGAGTCGACAACGGCGAGGAATTCTAAAAGAAATACTCTATTACTTTGTATGTACTCCTTCCGTGGTCACATACAACGGATGTGCAGGAAAACGCTTGCATTCTAACATTCGTGCCTAAAGACAATGCGGCGTCCATTCTTGGTATCACATATCACCCAAATCTACACAACCGAAATATTTATTACATCGCCAGACTTAAAACATTTAAATTACCACCATAATGTAATATTCTTTTTAGTATCATATAGATAATTCAGTTTGGACCTATTAAACTATTATACCTCTTATAAACAGTATGTAAATTACTACATTTTAATTGCGTAATTTTCTAATTAATCTCATTAAAATTCCATAAATAATTCCCTTACATCGGTTGACATGTCATTGAAAATTCGTAAGCGTCTCCTCGGCATATCTGTCGGCAAATTAGTTTGAAGACTGTGTCAATTTACGAGAGAATTTATTTTTGTCGATACATCAAACATTATCGCTCGTCACGATCTACTCAAGCGCCTGTTTACAAATAAGAAACGTCAAGGCGAGTGCGTAACACAATTTTATAGCAGCAAATCGATTTGGATTTATACGAAATAATAATATATCAGATCGAATATGTATCGGCGCGCTCGGCTCATCCCAAAATAGACCCTCATCAAAGGCGAACAGGTTTGCAGCTGTAAATCCATTTCAGTGTGGCTTGTCCGCGTTATAAATTGTACTACTACGTAACCTGCATAAGAAATGTTTGACTATTCACGATAGTATACTTTTCTCTTTGGAATACTGTTTTAAAGCTAATAAGTGTTGAGAATGTTTTAGAGTTTATAACAATCAAACATGTTTTATAAAAATTATCGTAAATAGGCCAATTCAACTTTGGATAACTAGAGCACAAAGTTTTAATGAACTTCGATCGATCCTTTCTTGTTTTAAGAAGTACAAGCCATTAATGTTTTAACTCTCCACTCTGACTCACAACAAACGTTTAAAAATTTAATATTATAACGAAATTAACATGATAAAAATTATTTTTCCCTTTTTTTTTACTCGACTTTATTGTAATATCATCCTTACTACTTGCGTATGATAATTTAAGGCAGATTGCATTTGATGGAACCCGGCGCGCATCCGCTAAGCACTCTAGACGACCGCACTGCATAGATTTGCATTTTACGGTTTTTGATACGTGAGCGAATATTCAGCGCGGTGTCGGTAGGTATCTTTTCAATTCGAGGCGGCGGGCGCCGAGTGCCCGCTTGAGGGCGCTCGAGTCGCGGCGCGTGCTCGAGTGGCCTGCCCGATGCGCCTGCGCAGTACCGCCCGCCCACGGGGAGGCAAACTCACCAGAAGGTTATTACAATTAACTGCAACCCCGACTTAAGCCTCAATTTGGCACTAGCTGCAGATTTATCCAACACGGTGCACTTTTTACAAACAATTTTTATTTCGAGATTTATTTTTCACTGCGAAATACATTTAAAATTATTTCCTTATATTTACGACATCGTCTCAAAGGATGTTTCTTTTTGCTGACTTTGTTAACATTGTAAGCGTTCGACATGTAGGTATATTATATGAGCTTCAGGTTTTAAGTTCAACTTAAAGCGTGTGCTGTTATTCTTAGTGCTTGATGGGCGGGCAGTCAAGCGATGTTCATTGTTCTGTTTAAAACAGTTTTATGTTAGTCATACTCGTAAAATCTCCAGGCTTCTTGATTGTTTATCGCTCTTTAAATCAATTGAATGTTTAGTGATTTGTCATTGGATTTCAAGTTCTCTAAAAGATAGTCATTTAAGTATAGAACTTAGAAAACATCGTCTTTATTTTACAAGTCTACATTTATACAATGCTTTTAAGAGAAACGTAGCAAAACTTTGATGATTGAGAATTAAACAAACGTACAATAATTCAATAAACTTGGTTTAAACTTGATACGAATAGGTGTAAGAATGTAAATTGTAAAACACGGGAAGCGTCGTTCTCGGCTCTATCAAAACTGTTTATCGTAACTTCTATAGTTTCATATTCAGCTTTGTTTCTTTGATGTTGATTTTAAAGACGTAAGTACAAAGTGAGCGACGTCTTATAAGAAATATCAAATTTAGATTATAATCCTCATCATATCAGAATATCGAAATAGATTTAGAAAAAAATATTTTTTTCAAGTTGAAATTTAGTCGTAATACATTATAAAAGACAAAGTACATACATAGCGAAGGGAGAAAATACATTAGGGGACAAAAGTGGTCCCATTCATTCGGCTGAGATTGTATTGAATCACGACACCAGCTTATAGGCTAAACAATTAGAGTCGGCGATTCATCTTCTTTGTTTTCCACCCTAGTTATTGAGATCAACAAGGAATATTCTGGAAATAGTACAAAAAATATACGGAGATATATAATTTCCGACTAGTTAATATCTGTTGTGTGCCATAATAGTTTAATTACATTAATATGTCTTACAATAACACTACTTTTGATATATTGCGCTAAACGTCTATTTATATATAATTCAGTTTCTGGAACTATTATTACTATTGTATTTGTTCACCATTTTATTGAATACACTTTGAAACCAAAATAATTCCAAAAAACTCAATGATTCAGCAGTTCAATTACTTTCTAATTTAACTTAATAGTAATGTCAATTGATCATAACATTGTGACGCGAAACAAGACAAAAAGAGTTATCTAATAAGGTTTTGAGAAAAAGTATTTAAGATGAGCAGCTCTCCTATGACTTCCTATTATTAAATTTCACAAGAGATTACGATCCCCTTATCTTGAAAAATAACGTTCTATTCCATTCACCAAGCTCGTTTTAGAACGCTTAAATTTATTGGTTTTGGTCTTCGCTATGAAAATATAAAACTTTTACTGAAAACACAATTTACTACAACTTTGCTCGCCTTTAGCTCCTATGCATGTCACACAGTTTGCTTGCCGCTATTTATAAAAATCGGTTCGTTTTAAATCTCACTGATGAAAAGAAAAAGTGTTCGAATTATTTGATTAGCAGGTATCGAATGTATATCAATGTAAAAATCAACCAGCTCTATTAACTAATGAGCTTTTTCTATCTCTTTCTATCAAAATGTATTCACGTAAAGGCAGAAAAGGACTGTATAGCACTTAGAATCACTTATGCTTAAGGTTTAAGATATACGCAACCTTATTTCTATGAGTAATTATTATATAGGTAATGTACTAGTTCATTTTTAAACGCAGACAGCGAACTTACATTTTTTAGAGATTCAGGTAGTTTATTATTATTATTATATAAAATATAAATATAATTGTGCCCCATCGAAGGTGATATTTTTTTTCCAAAGTTAGTTTTAACTTTTGGTAAAACAAGATAGCTAGCCCTTAAATGGTTTACAATCGTGTATCTCCTTTATACTGACGAAATTCATGTCTATGAAGAAACCCAGTACATTTCAAAATTAAAACACATTTAAAGACATAAAAATCCAAGCCAATCAAATGTATGTTTCTCTCATTAAATATGAACGTCATAATCCTAGCATTTTCTACGTGTCTTATTTGAAATTCTATTTGTCATGCGACTCTGAAAAGGGGTAATTAACAACATATATTTAAGCGTGTCGCGATACCTTTTGTATGTAAACTGAAACCCGATTTTAATCTCATAGCTTCTTAACGCTTTCCGCCCAAAGGGGAGATTATTTTATACGTCACAACTATCGACCGGAGCGGAGACAAAACCGCTCAGCCCACGTAGCGTTGCGTGCCATACGAAATGGAACTATCGTCTGTTTGTAATATGATTTATATTGCTATGTGGTGTTTGTCCTTAGGGGTCGAAAAAATACGGTTATGACTAGTTTGACATCGTTAGATTGCATGTTTTTCAGGATATACTTCAAAATAAGATAGATGAATAGATTTCAGCTGAACGTGAAACTTACTAATTAATTAAGTAAATTGTAACGATACCAAGAATTCATAATATACAAGAGGCTACCTCAAATAAATTACGGTAATGGACTTGTATTATTGTATATCGAGTTCAAAGGTCAAAAACATACCCTTATATGAATAAATACTCTTAGTAACCCAGCAATGGCTTACAGCATTTAAGTCCCTATTATGAATTCTCGACATTTGCTTAATGTATGAAAATTTGAAAGAACCATGTTGATGATACTCGAAACAAAATAATTGCTACGGTCGCGCGGTCCCGGTTTTGGACCGCATTCATTATTCACTTTTTATTTCACCCTCCTCGCTTATAATTTGACTTGAAACATAAAATCAAGTTTTATTTGATTATAACTCGAATAAAAATATCTCAAATCTGCTGTAACTTAGTTTAAATACGAGCAAAAGTTCTACCAAATCAAGCACAAAAGATGAGTAAAACTTTTTGAATCTTTGGTTCATAGTCAATCAGAACAATGGGCGCCTTCTTATTGCCTGCACATAGCTTAACATTTCAAAAACGAGAAATGTAAGAATGTATGACACGATGTTACTATACGTACGTTCTCATTACTATAACGCCGTACTCTCAAGACCCGTCTATATGGAAGAAAAGAACACCTACGCAAATGCAACCCTTGAATATATAGCGTCACTCAGACGTGTTTCGAATGGCTTTCGATGACAAGTACGCGAAACCATTTTTCTTTTTAGACGACTAAATGCGCCCATTGTTTCGCGAATGCCTATGAGAGTGTATTTTCTGGAGTGGCACGTTCACATCTGGGCATTTTTCTCGGTTAAGTAATTATTATAAAAGCCGTTGTTTCCAACGCGTAAATGCAAATCAAATAGCATAGACAAGTATCGAAATACATTTCTATTTGTCAAATAAAAGACGGAATTGGAATACTAAGTGACCAGATAAAAAGTTTCTTTCATCGTAGGTTGATATCTGAAGATCTTGAAAGAATCTTTTGTTCCCGCGTCAAAGGCTTGAAATACGAATATAAAAAGCGAAAGAAGTATATAAGCCACTTCTTACTCATTTCTTACATTGCTAAGAAGCGATGTCTTCTTTCAATTTTTCATGGACTTATAAACGCATCGATCCAGTTAGTTATTCACCTCACGATGTAATTCTCAGAAGTACGTTCATTTACATGCATTCGCCTTTTTTCTTTCGTATTTACTTGTTTGTGTTCGCTTTATCGGATATTGAATGAAAACATACGTTAACCCCTATGAATTTTTATTTACTCTTTATAAGTGTTCAATCTAGGATAAAATTAAATAACTTCCAGTGAAGAGGTTTTTATTGTTGCCGCCATCCCTTTGTTTCGAAGAGCGAGAGCCAGTGATAAACTATAACATGTCTAAGCATTTTAAATCTCTTTGTTATTAGGGCGAATGTCCGAGCCAAGTGTGGATGTTATTCTTGGAATTAGACAGTCTAAGAATCAACAGACAGCTAGAACGAGATAAAGATTAATTTCGTGCAAGTGTTGGTGGAGCCGAGAAGCAATAATGTTTCATTAATGTTTGCCATTTAGAATAGTGCGCGGTTACTGTCTTGCGTTGCCTGACATCATTCTTACTGAGTTCCTATTATTTTAAGTCTCGAGTCTCATCCTCTTGAACTAATGACATTGCCAAGCTAAGTCCCGGTATCTTCGTTTGCCATTCTGTATGTATTGTTACAAATGGCATAGATCTGTTGGCAGAGCCCGTGCGAGAGCTAATGAGCTGTGAAGGAGATAAGATGAACCACACGAGAAGACGAAATCCCCCTATCTTTGTGAAATTGTTCAGTGCTCCCAACCGGGTGCTTAAAATACAAAGGTGTTTTGCGTGGAGATGATACCTACAAATACATAAATAAAATATTAAACAAAGGACCGATAACAATTATACAGCAGTAAATTATACCGCCGCAACAGCATTAATAAAATTGAGGCTTACGGATTTATTCAGAAAGACAAAGAGCAAGTGAAACAGAGATTGAGGGCGGACAAAAATGAAATGCAACGTCAGCGGCTTATCCAGAGGGTGGCCTTTGTGAACCTACGTTGCCCAAAATAATTTCCTCTCAGTAAAAATTGATAAATGTTTTCGGCCGCCCGTAACGCTTTAAGTGGCACCTATGTTTACCCGGAAGCCTTTCGTCCAATAACTTGTATTTTAGAAAAGCTTTCGTGATAGCGAGAATTTTGGACGGTATGAAAAATTTCCCATACATTGAACGCTTTTAAAAGTATATGCAATATATGAAGGAATTGCACTTAATGTATATAAAATAAATCAGCGTTCTTAAATTCGAATAATTCTAGTTTTATCATTAGCACTTTTTCATCTCACTGTTTGAAATAGAGTTAAAAATGCAGTTAGGTTTATGTATAAGGGAATAAAAATAATTAGGGAGAACATTTTTTTACTATTGTCATCCGAATTATGGAATTGTGTTAGAGTAAGTTACGAGCCCGGGGACACCACGGTTGTTGTTCCTAATTGATGTGTGTAGCTTTTGTCGTTCGGTGTTTGCAGGTCCGGTCAAGTTAGACTAAATTAAATTGTTGTATTTTTCGCAGCAAAATGACTGCGAGTAACCAAGCCCGTTAACGAGGGGGCGGTAATGTCATTTGTTTGAGGCTCGCTGTTTGCTCGACACGTTCAAAATTTATGTACATATACATTATTTTTCTACATATCAATAGTTCTAATATATACCACACTGCATTGTGGTTATCTTAACTTGAACTTAAATAATATACTATATGCAGAAAAACAAAACAAAAAATGCTAGAAGCCTATTTTTTTGGTTACGTCGTTTAAGTAAATTTAGTATTACAAGAAATGCAAATATTAAAAATCGAATCTATATATTATATCTATAAAATATTAAAAATTAATTTAATTAATTCGACTTTGCTATGGGATTTACTTTTCGTTGCGCTCTTATGTCTACTCAGTTAGGTAAAGTTCAAATATTTACTGTAAGAGTAAAATAAATAAGTCATTAAAACTACCATAGTTAAAAACTTGAAGCTAAAGTGTGGTTCCGCGTTGCCGGGTCACCACAATTACAAATACGAACGCAAGCTTTTTGACTATAACTCACCGTGTAACGCTAACTGATTATTGTAATTTGTTACTAAAACTTGAGTTGGCCTATCGCGTAACAAACGTTCGTTATCGTGATAAGATAAATTACTTTGAGACGACGAATTAAACCCTTAAACGGAATGTCCAGACGATTTGTCATGACCTAATCACGGTAGCGAATAATCTTGACATATATTGTAATTTACGTTTAATATAGTACGCTAGAAGATATTTTAAAATGTCCGTCAAGCCGTCCCAATTTTCTTCAGTAAGACATCACAAATACGGATGTCTTCTAAATAAGACACGTGAAGTTATCGCAAAATTAAGAAGGCGTTTGAAATAAGTATACATTTAGGGAAAAAAATACTTGCTCAAAATTAACTTCCCTAGCGAAATGAACTATTTTGTCCACGTTTAAGGTAATTGCTAGCAGTTTCGGCTGGTCTACGTCAGTCGCGTCTGACACTCGCTCCCTTGGGATCACCCTTTACAATCCTATTAACGAATGCCTCTTATTATAATTTTATTTTACCTTAATTGTATTTCCCTTTTAGGAATCTTTGTTTGTGAATTTACAATCTGAGAGCTTTGGATAACATTCGATTCATATTTGACTCTATGCCTTTGTTAACTCGCAGAAACCGATTAAAATACAAAAATAAATAAGAGAAATATTTCATACTCAAATATTTTCCTAATTTATTTGTATAACTAATTAAAAATTGACATTTTAGATTGATATTGTCAATAGAACACTTATTAAAATATTGATGAAGGAGTACATTAAACTCGACAGCCATTTAGGTGGTTAATCTGGACTATACGCAAAAGAAATGTGCTAAAAGCTATACTCAAATTGTTACTGTACTAAACTGGAATTGGAATTAACAATAAAGCTATAACTACAATGCTCTATTTAATACAATACACTTGAATAGGTGTGGACTAGTGAGTTTATCGCCACGATAAAGGTAAATAATAGAGATCTGTTTAGTCTCCAGTGGGATTATGGCCCACGCATCTAGTGTGGATTATATCGCTTAAATTGAACTATGTAATTATATTGAGTATCTATTATTACTTTAAAATATTCTATCCAAGGTTAAAAGTACCTTAGTATAATGTAAATTCATCTGTCTGATCAAATTTGCATTAATAAATCTTAAAACAAAAGTTGTGATCTTTGGAAATTATAACTTTTTTATCTCTATTTATATATGCTATCCATTAAATTTCATCACAAATCCATTTGAGTAATTCGTTTCAAACAGACTATTGAATCAGCCATCACTTTGCAGTTTCATAGTATACAATTCTGCTAGACGCTTAAGTTTTTCACTACAATTCTTCAATGAACAGAGGCAAGCAATGCGCAGAGGCAAGCAACATCCTAAGGATGCTACGGTGTCGGAGCGAAACGTGCGTCAAGGGTTTAGGGATTTTTAACGGAGTATTGCTACTGAATTTTATCTTATTAGAATCCTCACAAACCGTTGTCTATGACCAAAAATTATGTAGATATAACGGTATATTTACTTAGAAGAAACCCATTTTAAAGCTTTAATTAATAAACACATAATTTCCTATTTATGAGTCTATCTCATTATATAAAAATATTGGATTAGAAAGCTGAGAGATATCTTATTATAATTTAATTGTAACTGGATCTTTTAATAAATTTTTTACTTGTTCACACTCACACATGTGCACCCAAAGAGAAAATTCCTAAATTACCCTCATCACAGATATGTCACGCATCGCTTTCTGTAATGAATTATCGATATACATATTATTTCCTTCATTACTGATTGGAAGCCTCATCTCAATAGCTATTGTTGTGTCGTTTACTTTTTGCTTCGTTACTACCTCGCATAAATATTCAAGAAGAAAACAGACACAGCCTTTGAGACTGCCTCGCTATATTGACGTTATAATGAAATCCCCCTAAACGTCTGCGCTATGATTGATAAAATATGTAGAATGTGCTATACCATTACAAAATTGAAAACGTAATAAGTTGTATATCACTCAGATATATTCACCCTTTCTATATAGTATGAATCATAGATGGAAAACTTTATGGATAAATGAACTTTATAAGAACTTATTACATTTGCTTTTCTACGTAGAAGTTTTCGTTGTTTATATTACTAAGTATTACATTTACTAATGTCTACAAGTAAAATAATATGAGAGAAAATAGATTACACTTTTGTTTATTTGAAATTCCTTTACAGATTTTAGTTTTCATTGGTGATTATGAAGCACACAGGTTAAGAATCGCAAAATTGCTACCACTAACACTAGTAACACAGCTGATAGGAGCTTCGTACCGTACGTTAGTTTTAAAGTACACAAATATTTATAGAGTTTAAAACCAGCACGACGAAAATCCACAACCACGGTTATCTTGGAAAGCAATTTTGTCGGCATTACCGGTTCTTGCAGCACCCCTAACCTGCGTGGGAGGATTGCATAATATATTCCCCGTAATTATTCTTATGTTTTGACAGCTTTAGATTTAGGTCTTATTCGAAACCTGAAATACATACATTGGAAAATGTAAGCTACAAAGCTTTCAATATCTCTTTGATGTATATTTAAAATTATTTCGTTTTAGGAGTAGTTATCTAAATATTATATGTACCTAGTGTACATAGTAGTTAGATTAAATAAATGATTACAGAGATGATCTTTTAATCATATATACATAATAATTTAAGGCAATTCAAACGTTTAACATATGGTGAATGAAAATGGTTACGTGGAATCTTAAATATAAAAACAAATATTATACAAAACGCATTGACGATCAATTGACTATAATAACTAACTATAATTTTTTATAGTGACAATTATAAAATAAAACTATCTACTCATTATATCTTCTATACATTATGACAATATAGTAAAAATTTCTTTAGCACGTGTTATATTTTCATTAGTGAATTCGCATATTCGTCGATATTATAAATAAGTCAATCTTATTATTAATATCGACGATTCATATTTTATATTTATAATGAAAAACAATATATCTAGGTAATGTTTTTCTTTTTATCCGAGACACTAAATTACCTGACATCTATGATTTGTTCCAGATGGTGACCAGGACAAAGAAAATCTTCGTAGGAGGGCTTTCAGCACCCACGACGCTGGAGGATGTCAAAAATTATTTCGAACAGTTTGGGCCGGTAAGTGCTTTTGAATTTTTTATACGGCTAAAAAATATATGTCAATCGAACAACCAGGAAGTCACAATATGAATAACGTTAATCCATAAATCCTTAGATATGTTTTTCTATTGAACAAGGCAATTAGATAAACAATAAGACTAAATCTAAAAAACATTCTATAAAATACTGATTCTACGAGTTGCTACGTTCTACGTGCCTGCAATTAATAAGATAAAATTATATAATGACTTTGTTTGTATTCCTAGAATTTATTTAGTCTGTTTGACTATTTTTTTAAATTCCAATTAACTGAATTAAACTTGTACAACATTTCGCTAGTGTATAATCAAAGTTTTCAATGAGGAACAATTCCTTTACGATCGATATTAAATAGCATTCGTTTAAGTCTATCTCTTATAGGATTCGTCGAAAATTCATCTTTGTACTTTAAACTTAAAGCTTATTTTAGACTGACACCGCGTACACGACTGTAAGTCTGCGATAACTGAAGTCATTGTCTGGCAGCCGCGTTTCAGAGCAGGTGTCTATCTACAAAAGTTTTCCGTAATTAGCCCAGTATCTAGCATGGACTGAGGAACTTTTCAGAATTGAGCATTGGCTAAAGGCGGCAGTCATTGTACCAGCTCAAAGTAATCGGCTGAAGCCAGCCACCCGCGACGATCAAAACCTTCATTACCTATTATGAGAGTTTAGAATAAAGCGAACCAGTTTTTCGGAGGGAATGTGATTGATGCGGAGCGAAGGAAATATCCCGGGAGAGATAAAAGGAATTTAATGAAGAGTCTTTAAGAATAATGATTAAGGGAATGATTCCTTTTGGTCGGCAACCTAATGATGGGGTCCTTTGAATTACTTTTGTATGCCTACGTAATACAAGCAAAATAACGCTAATTATGTGACTCAAATCTTTGTTTCATTATAATGAATACTTATAGATACTATTTTATCCAATTGTATCTAAATGAAAACTATTAATGAATAAATCAAGACGCAATTTCAATGTCTTATTGCAGCGAGATCCCGTTAAATTGAGATCATAATCCGTGTGATGGAAACTATCAAAACGTGTAATATCATATCAGGCTTAGCGTAATTTTCTGTTGAGATAAATAAATTAATAACATTATTCGATATACGAAGAACGCACAGCGGGAATTTTGATTACGAATTAATTCAATTTAAAGCGTACACTGCTCTCGGCTCGGCATCATTTCGTAAGGGTGTCACATTTTGAGCAAGTTTAATTAACAATCTAGTTGCTGACGTAGGTACCTTCATTAGTGTATTTGTGGGTAAACATTACGCAAACTCGGGCAGGTACGATAAGCGAGTGCGTGGTTTTGATAGCATTCGGAAAATATACTCGCAAGTTTAGCTACACGCTTTTCGTATTCGGGATCGTCTTTGTAAGGTGCACGACAGTCGTGATTCCAATGCATCGATACCCTCACCCCCTGCGAGCTTTCTGAATGCAAACTGTCTCTGAATATCAAATGAGCCACTTAAATACCAAGTATAATGAAACGCCCACCTGAAGCAAAGGCTGTGGAACGCGTGCACGCAACGCCGCCGTAAATGAAAGGCTGTCGGGTCGGGGCCGATGGGTGGGTGAGGCTCGAGCCCGGTAACGATTTCCTTCAGATAATGGAGAATTTTCTGACGAAAGCTGCTCGACAGTGCCCTTTCCAGGATTTAGGTAGCGTGGATTTATAACCGAAAAGGTTAAAGCAAATTTTATGGCAACAAAACGTTCCTAACCGCTTGAATGAACTTGCACGTGATAAATTGGGTCCGCTGGGTGTAAATACTATACTTAAATTACTGAAATTCCTTTTGTAGGGTTCCATAACCAAAGGGTAAAAGTAGGACTCCATTACTGAGTCCATCTGTCACAGCTTAGCAAAATAATAAAATAAATTAATATTTAAAAGGTTTACAACAAGTGTAATTTGCTTGCTCTGACTCATACTTGCCTGGTTTCTGAAAATAATCACAGGAGCCAACAAATAAAAAACATCGGCTTAGACATTATTATTTAAATCACACTTGGAGTAGATGACATCGTGTATTAATATGCAAATCGTAGTCAAATTTAGTTGAAAAGCAAAAGCCACCAGGCGGCATCGAGATGCCGACTTAAAATTAATTAGCCGAACGAGCGGTGTAATCTCTGAAGCCTACAATGATTAAAGGAATGTTGTTTTGAAATGTAGATTTTATTCAGCACCGCGTAGGTATAGATTACAGTATACGTCTATGTCACTTATGACCTTTTCTAGTCCCGAGACTCGCACACTGTCGATGTTGCCCTATCGACAGAACGCACACCAACATAGTTTCCTGTTCTTTTTCCTCCCTTGTAAAAAGTATTCCGTCTTTATCTGTCTATCTGGCTAAACGGATCTCATATTTAATGTTAAGCGTACAGCTTCATGCACAAGATTTGAAAGTTTCAAAAATGTGGAAAAACAAATATATCATTGTATTATTATATAAGTTATTACATCATATATAAATCCTTAAATGAAATCCTAGTTCTACTTATAATTGATTAGCAAAATTATCTGTTGTAAACTTTATAGCTCCTTGCTTCATTCTGGATGTATTAAAGTCGTGGTTTCCTCAAGGATCAAGTTTCCTAAGCAATATAAAGTTGGAGAACGGGTGTTCGGTTAGCCTCGCACGCACTGGTTTCTTTGGCAAACTTCCTCTGCATGATACGCTATTGTTCTCGGACCACTACAAGCGAGGACTGCCCGTTGTCATCGTCACTCAGTTATATGCAAGACATGCCCTCTACTAAACTTATACGATTATTTGTATTCAATTACCAATTTCCAAATTTATCTCTCGAATAATATTAGCTTAGAAGTTTTATAGTCAAATAAATAAATGAATGTAAAACAAATGTATTACGCAGAAAATACATTATGAACTTCTTTCCCGAGAGTTATTCGGGTACACACTGTAAATGTCGATCTTGATATCTCGTAAAGACTTAAGCGCTCACATCACTAACTAAACATCGTTTACTGTCAGCAGCACTCCAACTGTAACTGAAGCGGGTCCGGAATTTGGCTTAACTATAGGTACGATATCATCGCAAAGCCGTATATCAATCAGTTGTTACAACGCTCTACGATTGTCGTTTATCTTCGGGGCCACTCGGATCTATCTGTCCGGATTCGTGCATTGTTTCGACATTAGCTAGGGTTGCCGAGACAGTGGATGTTCGAAATACCAGTGCGGTGCTTGCGTTCCCGCTGCAACAGTGTGGCGCATCGCCCGATAGCGTTTCCAATTTCCTGGCATAAATTGCTATAATTTGGTTATGCGCTGACGTGTGATCGAAGGCTGCTAAAGCTCCGGCCACTAGCGACATTCGGTTGCGGCTTGTAATTTTTGTTCAATTTCCACGTACCGGTTGCATGTTCATGTTTTATTTCCTAGTTTCACGTGGCATCACGGGAAATAGAATTTTTCACCTTTGACCACGGCCGCTCTACGTACCGTGCGTTTTGTGACTCGGGGCCGTAGCTTAAATTTTAACTACAAATTCTTTAGAAACGTTGGCTAACTGAAACGTGTTCGTGCAATATTCATCGACTCGTTTATATTAGTTTAGGTCTTTGAAAACGTTTGCTCCAAAGTGAAGAAGTGAATTCATTTCACGTGTATCTTTATTTATTAAACTTAAAATTCTCGTGAGGTGAAATTTAATTTTAATTTACATTTGTTTAAAAAGCTAAAGTTGAAACAATATAACAATCATAATAAAGTCAAAGTAGCTGAGCTAATATTAAAGTTACAATGGAAAGTAAATATTTTAACTAAAAGCTTTCAGGGAAACATATTCCGAATACAACTTTATAAAATTACCTAAATATTTTTCTAGGATTGAGCGGTTCGTTCTCTGTTTACTCTCGAATAGAGCAAGCAACTTTAAAGTACCGATATATTACCCTAATGGCAAACTAATTGCACTCCGGAGCCTTTTTTCGTTTTAAAATACCACATAACAGCTACTCAAGAACTTCAGACAAAGCAAAACTTAAACAACTTCTATTTATTATTTTACTATTATGTCTCTTGCTGTTAAACAATTGATTTTGACGACATTTCCTACGTAGAATTGGGGTTAATAGTATGTTATGTTCGCATACACAATAGCAATACTAGATTGTGTTAAAATCGAGTTAAAGATTACATTAAAACGCTGATCGTAAAAGCTATTGAGTCATAAAAACATTTGAAGGAATAAAAACCTAAATCTTAATCAATATATCTATTCAATATGATAATCTAAAAAAAAGCCTATGAAAAATCTAGCCGCTCTTTTATCGAATTGGAACGAATATGGAATTTTCATTGAAGTGTAAATTCAGAGCTTATTGTTTTCGCACTAGAGTTCATTTTTCAATGAGTTGGATCTTATGATATAATGGAGTAATGATATTAAAGCTCCCGAAGCGGTGGAGGAACATTGGATAAACGCGCCCCCAGGCGAACGATTTGTTTTAGCTCTCTAGTCCTGTCGTCGTAATTGTAGACGCCTACAGCTATTTTGTCGTAGAAGGAACATCGAAAGTTGAGGCTCTACGATTTCATCTTTCGATTGACGCCTCATTCAAAAAAAACTAGTGATTAAGTGTATCGTAAACAATGATCTCATCAAAGTGTAAATACAATTTGGCTTACTTACTTTGTTAAGTTAACTTCACCTGAGCTCCTCAGTTTTTTAGAGTTATAGAGTTCTACGTTCTTGCCAGGCCTCACCGCTCATGGAATACATTTGATCTGTCGTCCTCTAGATCATACTGAATACACATTTCTATAATAAGTTATTCTAGATAATATTTCCGTATTTCAGGTGCGTATTATATTATATATTATATTTATCATATAAAAAGTTAATAAAAGAATCAAATCGCAGAATGAAGGACGCTTGCCAAATAGAAATACAATACAAACCTATAAACTGTCATTTACATGTCATAAAAATCATTGGGAAGTATTTTAATTCGAGTTAACTCAATTGGCGTCTATAAAACGAGCCTGCGCCAAGTTGTTAATCCTGTTACAATGAAATCTATTGAACGATCAAGCGTTCATTAAAAAATCAATTGTGATATCGTATAATCCACATTCTAATAAAAATGTGTGCTTAAGTAATTATATAGCTAAAAAGTAAATTATATATTTAGTATGTTACATTTGTATATTGAAGATATCATGTATCATGGCACGATCCACCAGTTTAAGTAAATAGTAGGGAAAGAAAATTTTACGTCGAGCTTTAAGGACCTTTTTTACAAAGTTAAAGGAGTACCTGCAAAAGGAATGAGATCCCGTAAAAATTACCTATTAAGAAATGCACAAGTCTCGCAACGCAGTTCTTCAATTAAAAGTTATGAAATCTGATATAAACCAACGGTTAATTCAGTCTACATATCTAAGAGAGCAGAGACTACTTTGTAATATATATATATATATATAACTTTTTTGTTTATTTACAATATCAAAATCAATATTTTTGACTAAATGACAATGTTCTACAAAAAGATATTACACTTTCTATGAAATAATTATGACATATATATTTATAAATATATCTTGCTTATTTTGGATAATCGTTGTTTTTGGTTTTTGGAACTCGTTGTGTATACTTTTTTAATCTCTTATTGTGCATTCCGTTCTATATTTGCAGTTCATGTGCCTTCAGAATAAATCTTTAAAAAATATTTTATTATTAAAACATAATCCTTTTGAGCTTCGATTTGTAACATTTTTCATTTCCATCATTGAATGAGCGTTGGAAAAATCTGAAGCTTGGATATCAAAATATACCAACTGCAAATATCTATTTCATATTCTTTCGTGTCATTTATTTCGGCTTAATACCAACCTTTTGATAAGCCATCCCATAAAATATAAAAGGTACATTCATTCTTAGCGTCGATTTTGCGAAAGGATTACGCGCAGAATGAGAAAACCAACATTCGAATCATATCAGACTCGTTCAAAACTCAAATCGAATGTCTTTTACACGCGTATATGTGCCAAAGCCTACCTGATTTGTGTGGCTAATTGTTTCACTGTTCCGGCGCTAATTGAAATATCTCTAACTTTTCAACATTGTGTAGCAAAAATTGATGAGTTGTTAAATTATTCCGCAATTTTGATTGCCTTGTAAAATCTTAAGGGAGTGCTCAAGTTTTTCGAGAGACAATTAGGTATGCTAATTCATTTATGGAGGAAAAATGCCGAGCAAGATCTGTGGGCGTTTAATGAGGGTGGGGAAGGATTGAGTTTATAGGTAGATGTCGTCTACGGCTGGGTCGTAATTAATGGTCCGTGCGTGGCCTCTTCGATGACAACCCTACATTCATATTGCACCCTAATACAATCTGACTATTTGGAAAGGTGTTTGAACTCACGTTATCGATTTTCCGATTCAGCCCTCAATTGCTTGAAACGACATTAAATCAGTAATGATTTAAATTCTAATAAGATTGTTTTCGTAATTATTTTAGAGAAAATGTCTATACACAACATTGTAATTCATTAATAACTAGTTGCCTGCTATTAATTAAGATTTAAATCGACTTTAGTATTGAATATAGTATATATAGTATTTGAATAACGGTGTAAACATACATATTACGTTATATATTAAGGTAAAAAACTTGATAGCATTACATACACGAGTCCCTAGAAAAGTTGACGAACTGTTTGGTAGATCCGTAAAGCTGTATTCTATGTTTCCAAGAAAAATTATATAAAGTGCACAGTGACATGTTTTTATTAAAAATGAAGATGATTCAAAGATTTGCCATTCTTGCATCATAATCAACTAAGCAAGAATGCGGGAGAATTCTGTTATTAACTTTTATTGCTAAACGGAAATAGATCCCCGTTCTTGGGGAAGGAAAATCGAAGGTCCTAGTAAACATAATTAGTTCGGGATATCGGTATTGATTGAAAGCACGATTTAAGCCGAAAGCAATTTTGGTCATGCGAAAATGAGTCATGTAATTATGGCCATTTGATGTATTTTTAACTAACACTCGCTTGTGCTATAAAGAAAATATCGTGAGGAAACCAAACAGTCTTAGCTCTAATAATCACTATCCTATAACGAAAAAAATAACGACGTAAAATATCTGAGGCCAACATTTAGTGTGCGCAATTAGCTTTATCAATTTAATCGTAACAAAAAGTTTGCAAATCTTAATAGGATGGAATACCTTATCAAAAAAAATAATAATAACTGCAACGATAAATTGCATCTTTTTATGGCAATTCTACATTAGTAATATTAAATTACGCATAATTCCGGCAAAATATCCTATAACCATTGCATCCACTATCCACTTATACGGAAAGTAGGAAATAAAAACGTGCCTGTGACAATTCAAACTGTCAAATAATTCAAGGTGCGGCACGGCGTACCTCACAATCAGTAAAACGTATAGCCAGTTCTATCGAGACTGTCTGTTTTTTCCATTCGGCTTTCTTTATTTCTCCTACCTCCTTATAAATATAAGAGAATCTATACCAATTCCCCAGATGAAAAGTTATTTTTCGGAGTTTGCGGCGCAAAACTAATGGATATTTGTTACGAGATAACATCGCACGACTTAACGATATATGTTTTGATGTAAATACGTGTTGTAAATTGTCATACGCAAATATAGTGACAATATTGAAGAAAGAATATCAATATCGCATTGTATAAAGGTTTCATGATATGGAGTAAATCAAATGTGACTCTTATATTGTGGTGAATAAGTTTGATTGTAATACTGGATTGTCGAAATGGAACATGACAAAAATAAATAAATATTTGTTAGAAAATCTTTGTTACGTCTAATGATTTAGCATCACGAAATCACTTTACATTTTATAACCATCATTGATAAATCCAAAGCTATAATTTATGATACTGTTCATCAATGTTACTATATATCTATTGTTTTCTTGAACCACGATATCTGTTGCAATAACTTGGTAAAGTGCTTATTTATACTAGTAGAATACAAGGACGCTGAGCCGAGTAACACTTCTGCAATTCCGCCCAAAGATCTTATTATTTTAGGACAAAGTACAAACGGGCAGGAGGCTTTTAATATTAATACTAGGGTCTAGCAAGTGCCCTGCAGTTTGATTGTGCTTCGATGAAATACAAAATATTGGATCCCCCATCTGAGAAATTGTATAGTATTTTTTTCGTTTTTTTTTTCAAACATTCGTGTTAATACATTGCTATTAATTTGCACCTTCGCTTATTTTTGAATTAAATGCGTGCATATTTAGTTGCCTGTTTTATTTATATGTTTCCATTTTATTTACAAAATCGATGCATTA
The DNA here is from genome assembly GCA_963693355.1 of Pontia daplidice. Lineage (NCBI taxonomy): Eukaryota > Metazoa > Arthropoda > Insecta > Lepidoptera > Pieridae > Pontia > Pontia daplidice. The sequence continues at coordinate 888,411 of CAVNZL010000012.1, read as the reverse complement.
GTCGGTGTATACAGGTTTACTTAGTTCACTAATGGGTTCACTAATTTCAAACATTTCAATAATTTCAACATATTAAACATTTAAATACGAAATAGTACTGTTAGTAATAAAAATAAATTAATTCATTACTCGATCACACAGCCTCAGGGCTGAGAATCGCTTGTTTAACTAGAAAAGTACTCATAAAATGATTGTATATCGGCAACCATCTAAATTGTACAAAGGTACTACAAAACACCAACTCGATACAACCGTGATAAAGGTTCAATTGTATGCAGTAAATAAAATATGACTCGGCCATATTTCCACTTTCGTTTCTTTTCGTTTTATATCCCTTTTTCTCCAAACCGTTCATATATATTTTCGATATTGCTCGTTTTTATTAACATTGAGCTACCTACGCTCTTGGGTCACTTTCCATCAATATTACCTTCGATTCGCATCACTTATCAAAAATTATAGTCGGATAAAAAAACAATTTTAGTCTAACAGTATGGAGCCAGTACGAAAATGGATAATTCTTGTAAGAGCCAAATTTATAATCAAGAAATAGAAATATTTCAGCGTATAACAACTGTGTGCTTATTCTAAATATAAAACAAACGTGGATTCGGTAAATAGCTTCTTCAAAGCTATCGTGAAGAGATTAGAATAATGCACAACGATTTGCCATTTCGACAAACGAGTTCGTAAAATGGCCCACAGTGGATTACCCGGCCGTTCGGGTGGACTCGACTGAATTTGGATTCATTTACATTCTGAAGGGTACGACTGAACCTCAATTTGAAGACATTTCTGCACTTCATACTTTATATTTTAGCATACATGATACAATCGAGATAAAATAGCTCCCAACCGCTTAGTAAACTTTCTAAATTTTATTCTTAAATTTATTGGAAATAATAGAAGAATGAATGAGTGAAATAGCATCGTAAATATAATAAAATATGCAAATAATGTCTTTTTTATTTTAGTTTAAAGATCTCATTATACAGTTACAAATAAATTTAATGCATTAAACCTCTATTCTTGGATAAGTCGTCCGCATGTCAAAATGGCGCCGACCTGTCTACCCGATGCTAATGTTAGGTATTAATGAAATTACCCGACGAGAGTTAAGGATGTGGAAAACAAAATTTCTATACGAATATTATACAAAGTACAGAATTTAATTCGAGTGCAATTCTCGACTATATCACGAGTTTGAATCGCATGTAACATATGTTTTTTAATGTTCATACTGTTAAACCTTAATAAAAATCTTGGACAGAATATTTGTTAAAATATCGCTATAGACCTTTTTCTATCAATTGTTCCAGCGTTCCATATTTTAAGTAAAGGCGTTTTTACATTAATAAGCTTAAAGCTTTATAAATGAAACTTTATATGATGTACAACGCTTGTTAACGGCGCTTAAAAAGTAATGTATCAGAGCACGCTCCACCAAAACTTGCTCGTTATTAAACAAAAGACCGTAAATCAAAACTGCCAATACATAAGCTGCAATAAACTATTCTATCAAGTTAAAGCCATACTCATTTTAAGCGACTTCAAAAAGGAGCTTCCGTTTTAAGTCTGTTTTACGTTGGCCGCGACTTCCATCAAGCAAGCTTATTATATTATTTTCTCTCTATTGTCATTAAAATTTTGAATTTTCTAACCAAATTTTTGAAAGTTTTAAGATGCCTCTATAATTGATAATTTTAGATGTAATTTTATTTTAATATATTATAATACTAATACTAACTAATACATTTAAATATTAAAGGGCTAGGTTAGTAAAAGAATCAATGAAATATTTTGCATTCGCACGATTTCTTTATCAAACATAAATAAAACATTCAATTTGGGTTGACAAAAATCCCTCCAAGCAATTTAAACTTTTTATGTTAAACACAGCTTTAAATACTTTTAAATGGTGATTTAAAATCAATAAAAAGCCTATTTTCATCAACGCTCCAGTAATAAAAAGTGTTTTATTACGATCCTCGGTAATGGAATTGGACAATGTCTACAGTTAAAGAATAATATTTTATAAATTAAGAGGATTTTAGTTTCTCGGGGCAAGGTGACTCTTTGGTGATAGACGGTCTCTTTAATATACAAAAGGGTAGAATCGGATCCTATGACGGAGGCTTCGACCGTCTGTCTGTGAAAATTTGACATGTATTGTATTTCTGTCTATGTCATAACAACAAATACTAAAAAACACAATAAAATACAAAAAATGTGATTTTTTTGCTCATTTTTACTAGAGTAATGGTACAGAACTCTTCGTGTGCGAATCGGTTTTTGTGTTATTTTTTATAGTTATCATAAATGATATGTTGACCTAAAAGAACTTCTCAGTTCAAACGGATAGTAATAGTAATAGTAATAAAAATCATTTCGGCGAAATAAGCAACACTATTAAAGAAATAATAAATTATATTGAGTGAGTGTTATTAATAAAATAATCTTGTTTTATTACTTTTAGAAATGACATTAAAATACAGTTTCTCAAAATGTTTCCGCAATAAATTGAACTCGATAATATTTTTTTTTCCCAATTAATTTACGAAAGTTTCAATCAGATCATGTTTTGCAGAAAAATGAAAAATGAGATTTTAATTGAAGTGTTGTGTCGGAGACTTGTTATAATAAGGAATCCTAGCTATGCCGCTTCATTTTAATGATTTTCTCAAGTAAGACAACGATAGTTTAATTTATAATATAATAATTTTAAAATTATTATATAGCCCCAAGATTCTGTTGCAAATTTGTATTATAGGTTCACAACTTTACATATATCGTCATTATTCATGTAAATATCACGAAAACCATAGACATAATTTAAAAAGGCTTAAAAAATATCAGCTTCGAAATTTAACATTGTAATAATTAGAATAGTCACTTTGACTAGTGATTTTCGTTTGAATCTTACCAAACGTTGCATTGCCATACTCACCTTGTATTACATTGTGCAATAAGCCGGAACTGGTCGCGTGTTTGAGGTTCCGTCACTTGGGACAGACTCTCAGCAGTCCCACGGGATGTTCCTCGGAAACTTTCACGACAGCTCAAGCTCCTCATAACATTTTGGAACCACAATTATTATGGTAGTAGTATTTGATAATTTTAGCATATAATTTACCATTATTACGTGAGATTGTTACGTTCTACGCTTAGAAAGATTTATTTTCACGGCTTTTATACCATTATTAATAAACATTAAATTGATATCAAAATAAATCACCAGGCTAATAATTGATAAGATAAACAAAAATAACATAGTTGTTATGAATAAATCAACGTTGAAATTTCTCGTAAAGTCAAAGAAATCGTTGCTCGCAAGATGCTAGCGCCCTCTGTCAACCTTAATTAGTTTTTCCGGGAAAGTAATCGCCGGCGGACGATACAAACATGCAACTTTGTAGCCTCTTAATGAAAATGCTCTTAAGTGTTCGTGTTTAATGTTTATTTATTTCCACTTTGTTTTTCAACTGTCTTATTATGGTTCCTGTAAGCACGGTTAATACTCTCCGTTTATATTATGAATTCTGATTTGATAAATTCAAAATTTAATTTGTTTACTTTATTTTAGTAAAAAATATACCATAACTTTATAAAAATAGTTAAGAAGATTTCTATTTATGCCATTTAAGTGTACTCAAACTATGTGTTTTACCGTCGGTTGTTCATTGTTTTGCTCGTGAAAACGTACAATTGTAATGACAAGTATAAAGAAAGCTTTTTAAAATAAAAGCATTCAAAAAACAAAGCTTTTATCATGAATTGTTTTGAGATACGTTTTCCCTAAAGATACGAACGTTAGTTACTCTAAAAAAAGATGTAAACACATCGCTTGAGGCGTGTTTAAGCAATGATAAGACGCTAAACCACGCAATACAAAATGTTTTACGCAATAAACATTAATGCGATTATTTTGTAGCTTTTTATTTTTTATATAGTCACTTCTTATAATGTACAGTGTAACAAGAACCAATTATTTAGCTACGTACAATGGAAATTACGTTATTTATATTCAGAATATCATTTTTCGCTTTGATGAGGGTTCTTTTAAAATCCATTTAAATGAGAGAAGTGTATATAATATGAAAAGTGTCAACACCTCTCCAGTCGAACTGTCGCCGTCTGGGGTGCGACGAGTGAGAAAAAATGAGAGGCCGTTTCACCTTACGTAGCAAAATAAACAAATTTTCTTTTAGCTTTTTAGGTTATTTAATACAAAAATGAATTCAGTATGACAACTAAGTAAACAGAACTTCGGGTGTAGAATACTGCTCCCCGCGAGAGCATTTACATCATTTGTCATTTCCATTTTAAGGGAGTACCTTTTACCGAACCTGCATTGCAGCACGGAAAGAATACACGCACCTGTATCACAAATATACGACCCTCTCGGCGACCACACATCTTTGCGAAATTTATTGGACACTTATATAGTTGACAGCGGACTCTCCTTGTTTTAATTTCACCCGAAGATGTTTCCAACCCTGTTTTGCGAGCCTAACGCGATGCTGAAATTTATCGCGCTACTTATGGCGCCATCTAGCGTCACCCACACTCGTTATTCTCTAATGAAATTGTCCACAGAACTCGCCAACCCCAGGCAGTTTACGGATGTCGGACGAACCAAAAAAATACAGCTCGCGTTACTAATGGCTTCATTCATCACAGTCGCTAGCACTGATACACCACAACGTTTGATAATTTAATTTGGCCTCGGAACAAATGACGGTCGTATCAGGCCTGTAATGATAAAGGACAAGTAGCCTCGAATAATCTGTTGGGTCACTATGTTTGTTCGTAGTTCGCTATTTTGGATTAATTTGCTACAGCTAAGTGATAAGTTAGATGCCACGGTTCCGTGAATCAGAACTTACGAAGTTTGTAAGGGCAAATACGGGAAAAGTTGCTGAATATTTGTTTTGTCGTTCAATACATCGGAGGGTAAGATTTTACTAAGACTTTCCTTATATCCCTTGTCGTGTTTGATAAATCACACGGAATGTGTGAGCTGCGTACATTTAAAAAGTAAAGCTAAAAGTTGGTATCTTTTTAAGTGATTGCATACATGCTGTAAGCCGACAGATCGTTGTAGCCGTAATTCGGTAAAAAGCTATGTAGCACAAGTTATCCCAACGTTTTACGGGGCACGATAAATGCAAAGCCGGTTGGTGCAACCGCACGCTTGCATATTATGTATTTCTTAGACTACAGTTTTATCGCACAAATAATTTCCCGTCTTAGCAAGCTGAATCTCTTGAAAATTTTATCTAACATTGCTTATTACGCTTAAAACTAGTCAAATACGATTCTTTATATCTCCTTTTCTAAGGCTGATAGTGCTCATCATTAGACAGCATTGTTTCCATGCTAATAAGCATCTTCATTTATTGTTCTATGTAATTAATTTAAAATACAATGGATAACAGTTACTATTACTACCAAAGGAAATGCATATTCATATTAGGACTATTACTTTTTCCAAAATTTGGACAACTTTTTAGCGGGAAAAAAATTCAGCACCGAAAGGCAGTACTAAACGCCTTAGAAGAGTTTGTTGTCTCCCGTCCATCTGAGTTTTTCAAGAAGGGCATCCATAAACTGCCACAGCGTTGGCAAAGATGCATTGATTGCAGGGGTGATTACTTTGAATAAAAGAAATAAATAAGCTCGAAAAAAAAAAAACTTTAACTTTTTTCAAACAAAACGGCAATTTTATAGGTAAAGACCTATTATAAGTATGTTATCACTGATTACGTCAACTCATAACAAACATATTTCGCTAGCAATTTTTGAAAAAATCGAGTTTATAATAATTCGTTTCAAACGCGATTAACATGTATCAATATTGGCGACGTTGTATAAAACTCCAACGGGTATAACTCAAACACAAACTTGAGGGTAAATCGGATCGTGCGTCGGTCGTGGAATTTTCTACCGTTTCATGAGATTAAAATAAGCTTACATTTAAACAGCGAGCCGCGTAATTTGGCAACTGAGCTGTGATTAGATAGTGCTTCTGCCTCGTTAGCGTAATGAGAGACTTTAACCTCTGCACACCATGCTAATATTATTACCAGACTTTTAAGCTTTGTTACATACTTGAAATGTGAAATTCTAATTTTATTGCGAACGCTAGACGCTAATGCATTTATGCTTCGAATCTATCTAAGCATTAGCGAATTATCCGGCAGTCTCCAGCGTGTATATACGCGAAACTTATTACCTAATAATTTTACCAAAACATTACGTTACTCGTGTCTAACCCATTGTAATAGCTTAAAAATCTTGCATCCTTCTTTATTGAAATTACGGATATTAAAAACATGTCGTGGTTATGTGATTGTATATTAGCTGATTGTATAAGTTAAATGTATAAACAAAGCAACTGTAGACACGTTAGTATTTGGTGTATGCCGTCTTGGACTTATTCTGCATTTTGGCGAAAGCCTTGCTGTTCCGGAAGTAATGTAAATCGTCGCGGGCTACGGCAAACTTCCTAGATACCTCGCCAAAGGGACAGGACGTTAAAATATTCGCATTCTACGTATTGTTGCTTAATGCGGCGAGTTTGTCGAGCAGCCTCAGCAGAGCTGACTCGCAAATTTACGGACGACAACTATACCCCATTGTTTATCATTTTGGACTTTTTTTTTTCACATATAGTTAAAGTTATTTCTTATAGCTTAGTACTGATAATCGTTATACGTTAAGAAAACCCAACAAACATTAGAGGCAAATTTAAAAATTGACGTAAAACTAATATTAAGATGAGACTTGTAAATTTTTGTACACAATCGACGAGAATTTTGTATCAATTTACCTAATAGTGTATATGCACAAATTTAAATTTTATACGATCCTTATACCTAAAGCTGCGACACGTGTAGCGTTTGTATACAATTTGACCCTCCCTTGTCAGATATAATTTGAATTAATTCTACCGCACAATCATGTTTAACATCTAATTACGCACGTTAAAATTCCATTTCCATATCTCTGTATTTAACAATTCTGTTTCGAAATTCCGTGTCATGCAACTTTTCCGCGTAATCATTCCCTAAGGTTACAAAATCCGTTGTTAAACTAAAGATAGTATTTGTATTTCATTATCAACAAAAGCTTTGAAATGATGACGCTCAGCGCAATTCCGTGGTATAGCCTACGCAACCCACTTTGAAGATATTCGGAAACATATTTACTCAGGCGTACCAAAATTGTTTGCCTACATGTTTGACGCCGCACGCAATGCTCATTACGACAAAAGGCTTTGTTCAGACTTAGAAAATATATTATTGTACCCGATATATCCTTTATACAATTTTATCATTTCAGGTAAGTAACGTGAGCTTTTGGGATAATGGCGAAGGGGTAAGGTTGTTAAATTTGTTCTTTTAACTTGTGATATTTCGTTAATTAAACATTTAATATGATGTTAGTCCAAGGAAATATAAACCATATTGAGACCGCTACTGTTTATTACACATGCATATTTACTACTATGCATATTTGATATCTTAAAGGCAAATAAAAATTATACACTTAAATATATACTTATAAAAGGATATCATATATCGTTATCCTTTATATATAATTTAATTGTACGAAATCGTTAAATATTCAATGCAAAACGTCTGCAGGGCTTATTCAACAGGTGACCACAGTATTACTATACATATCGTAGCCTCAAAACATTAATTTTGTTTCTTAACTCGCGTGGGCAGGTTGCTACTTAATTGTTCATACAAGCCAGCAGGGAATTGGCTCTAAATGCTTCGTTGTCCAGGACGCAGTAACACCGCAAACTTGCAACCATAATGTTCAATTGTTGCTATCCCAAAATAGACCCTATTATCACGGCGCATGGGTGACTTAAGCGTACAACCGCGCAAATGAGTCTTTCTAAAGAGAACAGTGATGGAGAGCACAATAGACGGCCATTTTCACCTGCAATTCTTCTTCATCTTACCCTAAACTGACGCACCGTTTTAGCTACAGTAATTATGTTACATAACATATTAGTCTTTGGGGAACGAACATATGTTGGAAACGCTTAATCACTTTACATTTGCGTACACAAATAATTCGTTAATTTAATTTGGGGTTCGTATTTACCTTATTTTATTATCTCGTATCTCGGTCGATTTAATTTGTTTTTAGATTTTTAATTAACGTCTTTACATATTGCAAATTAGTAAATACAAATAAAACACTCTTCATCCAGTACAACGGTGTATAAGCTATTTAAAAGTTAGCTGGTAAACTGATAAAATGTATTTTACGTTATAGAGAAAAGACATACACCGTGGTATACAGTTATGATTTTTTATACATGACAGAGTGCAAAATTATTAATATTATTTTGCGTATATACATAATGGAAATATCGATAGCAATTTATTTTTGTTTCTATCCGTTATCTCTTGTGTTTGTTATGAGCGCGTTATACAGTGACTTTAAATTTCTATATACCATTCAGATATACCTTTACCTTTTGATTCATTGATACTTTAAACAAATGATATAAAAGTGACGGCACCCTTCCTGTGCGTGCAAACAAACGGTAATTTCATCATCACATTGTTAGCGTACACTGGGGAAAAATTTTAACAATTTCACGAGGTTTATTAAAAGAATTTCGTGCGTTTGGTAGTCATGAATCAAAACTCCCAATTAGTAATAGAAATGATGTGAACCTATTCTTGGGTATGCGTTTGACGATTAAATAATTACAAACTATGTTACAAAATGATATAAAAATTTTAACTATCTAATTCTTATTTTAAAACTGCCTTAACTATGAAGGTATTTTGTATCTCTTAGACAAAATATACTCCAATATAAAATCATAGTTTCTTTACTTAAAACGATACAGCTTAAATAATAAACGAAAATCAAAACCGTTTTGTTAAAAATATGATTAATCCTAATAAGCAGTAAAACATAATTACGGATGTGGTTATAGTAAACACAAATAATTTGTAATAAATTTTACCCACGCAACCCAATTGGACATTAATCAACAAATATGTACTTTTATTGTATACACAAAATAAAGCAGAAACGCCATTTTATCTGACAGGACCTCTGAAATCATAACAAATAGCTCTTTAGAAAACCGCATCTCGACCCTAACTGTCCTTCGGAACCCTTTAGTACAAATCTTAGGCGCGGGCACTTAGGCCTTGTCAATGAGACTGAGCCATTATATTTATTGGCTTTTGCTTTGGAAATAATATAAGGTTTATTTATTTGTAAAGGTCTGCGAGCATAAATGTAAATCTGAGTTTTAACCAACCAACATTTTTATGAATATAAAGTTTTATAAATAATCATAAAACAATTTTGAGCAGCTAAACAACAAAAGATTTTTTGACATATTTTAACTCTTAGTTGTTTAAGAAAACGCTAGGTATATAAAATAAATATTTTTTATATAAAAATTCAGTTCCAGCCAGACTTCGGCTTTTTCGTCGGTTAAAAGAAAAGTTATCAATTGAGTTTAAATCATTAATCCTGAGGTCAATATTCAAAATACTCGTTATCGCTTCGAGATAAAAAACTTTTTCAGAAAGGACTTTTAGAAAAACTTTGACGACTTTTATTAAAATATTTAGATTGCTTAGTAAAGAATTTTTATTAATAGCTAATATTTTGCCGGTAAAATAGTATATATTATATCAACTATTTAAATAACACAAAAAACAATTTAGCTATTGGAATTTAAACCATTTAATTTAATGTATTTTTTTCCATTTCAACATTCTACATCACCAAAGAGTTCGTAAGTTTAAATTGTTAGAGGCTGGTTTAGTTTTAAACCGGTACGTTTATAAGAGAACTTGCATGTGTCTAAGTTAAATTAAACCAATGATTAAATACTAGTATCTTAACTATTTTGTAACTCACGAAATATTTCAATGTATACCACAGCGGTCGAACCTTTCAAAGCAAAGCCTTATATTTGTTAACCAATGCCTGACGTAATAAATTTTGTTTTGCATGTTCCTATTTGTGGTTTGAGGGTTTCGCAAATTATTCTTGTTTTATCCAATTTACTTCTTCCATTAAGATAAATAGACAACTAGCGATGCCTTTTAGGTTTAAATTTATAATTGTTCCTTATATTTACTTATTTTAGGGAAATGTCGACCTCCAAGAAAAATATTTTACGGAAATAGGCAGTTTATAGTCTAGCTTAGTAGACCAAAAGCCACTAAAGAAACTAGCCCAAAAGAAATACAAGTTATATACTACAGGAAGCGCAATAAAAACAATAGAGCTTAAACGTTATATTTTGATTAATTCAAATAATTCCATAAAACCACTTACGATTCCCTCGTCGTATTAGCTAGTGCATACGTCACGACAACCCCTCATTCACCACCCGATTGCTTTTCCCTTTGAAAATGTTTATTTCGCGCCCTTTGACGCTACATTTGGCCTATTTAGACATTTGATCTGAACTCTTTCGTCATTATTCCCATTCGCATCGCTCGCACCAGTGCGGCCTTTGAATTCAGAGACAAATGAAAATGTATGAGAAGGTTTTTAATTCGCCTAATGCACGCCCTGTCTCCTAGATGGCTTCATACCCGTCACATCAACTTTTGTACGATAGGCAGTTTATTTTAGACCGTCTTGAATACATTCGCTAAGATGTAGATTTTTAAAGCGGAATTCAGCGTGTTTTGTTACAAGCTCTATTCACAAGTACGAAATGGGTTTTAAAAATTGTCTTTTTGTATATGATGTTTTACTTTTACATGAAATAGATTTAAGCTTTTTGTAAGCTGTTTTCATAAAATATAACATATTCCTGCCTTAAATATACTTTTTTATAAAACAAGGACTGAATGCCATTAAGTTGCTTAGTTCCGCAAAGTTACAGTCGTGAAATGCCACCTCTAGCTACCTGCCATCTAATTCCCATATGAATATGAAATTATATGTAAATGTCGGCCAAATGTTACCGCATAGCTTGACAACTCGACAGTGTTGTAAATATAGGGGTAGCGTTGCAGTGACTCCACCAAAACATGCGATATTGTAGTTCGCTCCGCGTATAAATCGGTTAAAATATCACGCATTAATAATATTTTCATATCGTTCATTTTCACGACATACTACGTTACAAAGGTGAATTCAAAAACTTCGCCTATAACATTTGCTCTTGTTAAAATAGCGTACAAATGCAAACTGTAGAATGTTGCAATTACAATCTATGTAAGGGGACGTGGATTCATATAAGTAGACAGTTCATATAATGTGCACGAAGCTCATACCGCAACAGTATAACGAGTGCAATATCACCTAACTACGTTCAGAAGTACCCCTTCTGTTTTAAACTAGAATCCATTTCATGACTACAAACTCCACAAATGTACGTTTTCAGGCGGAGCGCGCCACAAAGTTAAGTCTAACCACTTGCTGTAATTACCAATAAACCATGTTACTGGTGACGCTACGTCAGCCGGTGACATGAAGATTATTTTGTTACTGGCTTCGCTGACATGTCTTTTTGACAGGCCAATGTTTAATTAAAAGTTGTTTAAGACGCTTTTATATATGTTGACATAGCGGTTATGGGTGTGGCAACTTAGTCGTCTACGCAAAATATCAGGGACGTCGGGGGCGCAAAATTCGCGACGCATATAAGAAGGCCGATTACTCAGTTTTAAAAAGAGAGCCTACTCTGGGCGGCAACGCAAACATTAGAGTGGATGTTTCTATGCTGCATCTGTAGCCACTTAGGCCAACCGCAAGCTCGTTTGGCTCCCTATTTTCCAAAAAAATAATAATAAATCGTACAGTCTCAAAAACGTTTCATAAAAGGAGCTGTGAATGTAGATGCTTTTAATGTACCAATTATAAAAGAAATTCTCACTAGCGAAGCAGTAACAGTATTAATTGAATCTTGTTAGAGACAATTGGACAAAGATTTATTCTTTTATAGGCTAGAGCTTTAGACAGATTTTATGTTCTTTGTTACCGCTTTACATGGTTCAGCTAAACGCATCCCATTCGAAGAATATTGACAGATATGATCACTTCTCGATTGGACTCCGGCCAATAAACGTCGGGATTTTCTGTGCGATTTGTAACTGGATACTGTTTCAGTTTCCGCTTCCAGCAGATACGCCATTTTATAGTGTTTCCATCCCATAGACATGTAAAATCATTTGATACAATTTATAGCATACGAAATGAGTCGAGGTTAACGTCACCTCAATTTGGCAACTCTTTACAATGAAAAACGTATCGGTTGCGAGTGAAAAATTACGATTTTGCATTCCATTTTTAAATATAAAATATATCGTAGTCCAACTAACGTTCTCGGTAAGTGTTTTTATTGGTATCATTTATTTTACATAAGCGTTGAGTGTATAGTTGATAGGCGTTATAGGATTATTGTGTTTATGCTGATAGTTCTATAAATACGAACCATCATATGATACATTTTAATGCAATGCAATGATAAAGAAACATAAATGCGAAGCTAATTAAATAATAGATTCCCTAGTACGTCGGTATACATTTTATAAATTGAAAAAATAATATTAATAACTTTTTCGTTCGAGTCATGAATGCTCAGTCCCCGTGCAGTGATTCGTAGCAGCGCGATATTTTTTATTTATTTTAATCAAATGTACCAGTTGTTTTGATGCTGTGAGGTTTACTGTAGCGGTAGTTTTGTGTGTTCTATAGTCACCTATGAATTCCGGCGCACAGTACTGTGGCAAAATGAATATTTTAACATTTTACATATCCGATGAGTGAATTCATTTCGCGACGTTTTCAAACTACGTTGTTATTTGATACATTTTAATTCCATTTTCAAATAGTGAACGATCAATTCCAAAGCGCTTGTGAAATCATATCTTCTATTTCGAATTTCTTTTATCTAATTGATTCCATAATCCTTTGTGAAGGGAGCGATGCGTGTACTGCGGTGCGATTGTGTTCAAGCAATCAATGGTTATGACGACTACAAAGCGTACCACTAAACGTATAGGGGAATATGACGAGTTGAGGTTTTTCTATTCAAATTTGGATTTGAAAATTATGTTAGAAGCGCCTCAATCAATCAATCATCGATATTTACTATGGCATAGCTCTGTATACAAATTTATTAATTACAAATATTTCGTAATAATGTATTACAACCAACCTCGTTAATATATATGGATATTTAGTAAGGTTTTATTTCAGTGATATATGTTTAGTTCAGACGTAGTCTCGACTTTATTAATATTTAGTCGTATTAATAGTTGATCGCAACAAATGAGTGCTACTTACGCCCTACAATCAGATGTCTCGTATCGACTTTCCGCTTCGTTTATTACGCTCCGTTCGGGAATAGGTTTTGTTTTTGCCATACTAATCAACGGCTGTACATAGCTATCCGAGTGAGATTTTCCATTCTGCGATTCTCAATAAAATGCTTCCCGTATTGTTGGTACCAGTTTCAGTTACAACAGCCCCTGCTACTAAACGCAGATTGCGTTTGGTCCCTGCGGGCGCTCGGTCTAAAACACTGTGTATTTAGGTCAACTAAATATAAATAGAAATTAGTTTCACATAAAATATTACTGATATCGAATTTTAAAAATTGTTGGCGCTGAGACCAAGACGTCGTAATGGTTACCATGCTGGAATGATAATCAGAGCATCCCGAGTTCATTCCCCCGCAGTCAACAATTGTTTGATGAGCACAACAGTTGACTGTGGGTGTTATAATTATATATTTATAAAAAGTATTTATGTAATTATATATTTTAAAGTACAAAAACTTCCCAGACGATTCAACGTTCAACGAATCGATAATTACATTTATGCTTAAGCAGTCCCAACTAAATCGAATCTTAACATTTCGCATGCGTTCGCGCCTGTACGTTGATAACGTTACTTTACTAGATCATCTTTGTTGTTTAATTATCAATAATTAACAATTAAAAAGGATTTATCAAATATGGCTAAACCACGATGGCCGGCAACAGTAATTACTATTGCGGCAATTTCAAGACCCTACAGTTACAATTCCGGTCATTCTTCAAATGATTCGGCAACTGCGGTATGCATTGCGAATATCGATTTACATACCACTGTATAATTCAAAGGTTGAATAATGTATCGCCTTTCATTAGCACATTGGGCAGCCAAAACGTATTTGCACATAAATTCGGTAACCAACCCTCCTAAGGCACACGTGCGAACGATTATCCATTTAGAAACCTCCTTTATTTATATAAATAACATTTCACTGGCCTGTATTTTAATCACATTAAGCCTTTCTTAATAGCTGATATAGTTGATAAAATTTTAATACTAATTATATTCAACGTTTATTTATAACATTCTAAGTCCAAATAGAAGTTAATGTTGCGCTAGCGTTTGGAACAGTCCTGACTATCCACTCTAACAGATAACAATGTACACATATTAAAATCAATTTAAATTTTTTTTTTATTAACACAAATGAAGTATATTATTCGTAATAATGTAAATATTTAAATTGCTGATCGAAGTCGGACAAATATAATATTGATAAACATTAATAGGAAATATTATTTGGAATCAAAATCAGATAATAAGAAAATATAATCAGAGAAAGTTAGGGCAATCCATGATCTTGATAGTTGTAACAATACATTATTACGAGATTAGTTAGGAAGCCCTGAACTGTAATTTCGGATAGGTAATATATTAATAAGTATAACGGTAATATTATTTCTCGATTACCGCCATCTGAGAAGCATTGTCCATTGATATTTAATTAATCAAACGTACATATACTTATAAACTAAATAATTGTGGCTAATCTATATTTTATTTCAGTAGTTTTATTTTGTACGAACTAAACAAAATTATGATTATCTTTATCAAAGAAAATCCATACTTTTTACACAGTTGAAGAATTGTATTTATGAGGTATGCATTGTTGCATGTTGGCTTATTACTGGTTGGAATCTAAAAATTTGTGTTGAACTTATATTTGTCTACACTAAGAGATATGAGAACATTAGTTTTTAAAAGCTTAGCTTCAATAAAAAACAGTGCAATTCGTTAATATATTAACAGTTTTAATTAATACGCATTGAAGCGTTTGATGCAGTAACATTGACTGGTGTCGTGCGTTAAGTTCACCGCTGAAATTCGATTATGATAATAACAATTAATTGGAATTATTAATGTACATTGATGGGTTTTATTGCAATAGATTTGCATGCTTGGGCCTTAGTTGGTCGTGTAATAATTGTATTTGCACTTTTGCCATTCCTTGTCACATACACACACATGATACACGAAGATAGTTAAATGAAAATAATTATGTGTATACCAAACTCTTATAAGACGGGCGTAGATTATTTGATAGATCTTACAAAAACTAAAAAGTTAAATCTTTGTTATACAAATTAAAAACCACTTTCGTCACTCACCTTTAAAAAAGGATGTTCCAGTTGAAAATTGATCAATAATTTATTGCTCGTGCAAGCCTTTAACGAAGGCGTAGCCTCAACGATGCATTTGGAATTTCAACGACTTCAATTATTGAGTGTCTACAAACCTTATGGGTTCTCGAGGGGCTGGACTGTCCATTCCGGCGATAATGTCGCATTCCACACCGAGAGGGTATACATTAAACCTTTAGCTTATCCTTAAATTCTTGTTAGGTATTTGAAAACGTCTCGGAACTTTTTACTTAAAAATCAAAATCCATGGCAAAACAATATGAAGATACATGTCATACTTGTGCTATAATATGCTTACACAATAGATTAACATATACTGTTTATAAACCCGGCACCTTCTATTCGGCGTGGTGACTCGCCTGTGTCTTCAGAAAAAAAAATTAAAACCTTTTTAAGATTTAACTGTGCCAGTATTGCAGAATACATACACATTCTAAGTAGACATGATTTAAATCCACTTAGCCAAGTGTGAATAAAATACCAGGTCGTTATAAAGATGGAGAGACCTGTCACCCGTCGTGACGATTAGACGTCCGGCAGCAGGGGCGGTTTTAATCCAATTGAGGGCTTGCATAATTCGCACGAGCCTAGTGCTTAGTGCATATCCACGGAACGCTTTCATTTAACTGGAAAATTATTTCCTACATTTATGAGATCCAGAGTTGAACATTGCAGAACATTTGAGTTTGAATTAAATCGTTCGTATCACTGGATTCACATAACATCGATTGTATGTTATAAATTAAAATCGTTATAGTAAAATGTCTTCTCTTACTTTCTTTAGCCCGTTACTGTGATTTCAAATTAGGTCACTTACATACGCATCACGTTGCTTCTAATCACACTCTTATCGCAATCTCTAGCCATTCCAACGAGAAACAAAGCCGCCTTTCAGGGCAAATAAAGACGTAGTAACAAAAGAAAATGCTACAGTCGTAGTGCGGTATATTATGACCCACACATGAAACTTTTTAGAGCTACAACAAAAAGAAACAACTACCAACTTATCTTTTTGCAAATGAATGTTGCTTCATTGAACTTATATTTAGTCTATTTTTCACACGGTTTGACACTGTTTGGTAATTACTCTGTTAACATAAAGATTTTTTAGTTTAAAGTATACTCGAAATAGTGATAATATAGGCATATTATTTGTAAGTGATATCTGGTTAGGACAATGCTATATCATATTTACGTTACATTCTGAACCGTAGGTAAAGGGGGATCTAGTCGGTAGGATTTTGCAGACTTTTTTTGTTTATAATTTACGGCACACTGGGCCGTGTTCGGTCGCGCGATCCGTGCCCATTGGACTGTGATCACTACTAAGAGACTAACCTATCTGTCGGTCTACCGAACAGTCACACATTGCATAATTCAAACGCTCCAACGTCAGATACTTTTATACGTAGCACTTTAAATCACCGAACTATTCACAAAAATCATCCACTCGAAAACTGAGCACGAAGGTTCTACTCGCACATGCCTAATTACGGAAATACGAGAGCCCCACTTGTGTCTAAATGTAGAAAGAAATGTGTGTTCATCTCGTTAAAACTTTCGTACAAATATAAAATTCAATTTCTGAATGAGCGCAAAAATCTTGTACCTTGTTTTTTGCGTTCATTCTGCATCAACCGACGTAGAATCCTAATTATCTTTCCCAGTTAAGCTTAAGTGAATTATTCCGGCCGCCTACTGTAGCGCAAACAAAACGGCTCTGAGTTCACAACCTCAGTCGAAAATGCTAAAACATTAAAGCAAACTCCGGGCCCACGTATAATATTCGCTAAGCATGTTCGCTAGCGTACGGAGGTAGCGTTTAGCCGGCTCAACTTTTAATAACACCCGCAAAATCATCTAATTAATCTGATTAGGGCGGACCGTGCTCTGAAGCAACACTCGCCACTAATGCTTACTGAGTATTAAGCAAACTTATTTGTCCCATGTACTGCTGCCCGGATTAGTCAAATGTGCCTTGGACTTTCTTAAGATAAGGGGAAAAATTGCGAGATCCACGCGTAGTTCATGTACCAATGCTTATCTTGGCTTATAAGAATTTCAAAAATATAAGAAATCATTGATCACTCTAATGGCTGTGAAAGATTAAGTATATAGTCTATGTATATTTGGTTACTTGTAACAAAACTTACCTCATCTGAAATTCAGGTTGTAAATTCATGTAATAAACGTAATAACGGTTCATCTCACTTGTAAACTGTAAATAAGTCCTGCCACTAATGGAGATCTTATCTCTACCCACGACGGAGGAAGGTGGCTCTTTAATAACATAATCTGTATGTTATGTAGATACCGGGGACTTATCTTGACCAAATAGACCCCATTTAAGGTCATAAATAAGGCCGGCTTTGATTTCTGAAGGTGACCCTCATTTTAACAATTCTTCGGATTCGAGGTCACCCTTTTAATGGTCGAAGGAAATCTTACTTAATACTTACATATAATGAACATACCATCCCTTTAATGTGCGTTTAGAGAGTTTTGTAACTAGAATTAACTGCTCACCCAAAGATCATTATGGAAATTCTGAGTAGAGTTTTTTATATGTAAAAGAAATCTCACAATTAAGCTCTAATCCGTTTTCTTGAGTAATTAAATATTTAAGTCGGCAATTTGCGGCGCTTCCGTTTTGCGGTGGTAAGGGAGGACTATTCGTTGAAAGTAATTTTCGCAATTATATTGTTATTTCGCCTTAGAATCTTGTAATAATTATCTCTGCTCTGCTTTAACAAGCATTTATTTTTAGCGGAGATTAAGCAGTTATGGTAAATTGTCCTCAGAAAGGGTTGTTAAGTTGATACAATGTCTTGTATTTGATAAGTAGAGCTATATGTAAATTCCATTATTAGTATAATATATAAGTAAACTAATTGTTTTTCTACGAATATTAGTTTGTAACTTTTTCAAACAATCCTGTGATAACCTTAAAAAAGTCACTACGATTATAATTTCATCACTATTTTGATTTTAAGCTAAAATTATAAATAATTACGTACCAAAATATTGTCTTACATAGTCGAGTAAATAAATCCCTAGTTTTCTAATAGACAAATGGTCTTCGAGTGGAAAAATCTGCAAGAATTTACCAAAGAGTTTACGAAAATGTGAAACCCATTGATAGAACGATCGAAGCGGTAAATAGGAAGCCGGCAGAGGTGGGATGTAAGCCTGAGATAGGCAAACCAAGCGACGCGAATACGACATTTCAATTTGAGCATATATTATTCATGGTAATGCGTTAAAAGCAACGTCACACTTCCTGCGAGAAAGCGAGTACTCACGAGGTACGTGTTAACGCTACGAACGAAATCTTACTACACAAAAACTCGCCAATGTTAA
Organism: Pontia daplidice; assembly: GCA_963693355.1. Taxonomy (NCBI): domain Eukaryota; kingdom Metazoa; phylum Arthropoda; class Insecta; order Lepidoptera; family Pieridae; genus Pontia; species Pontia daplidice. Next base: position 869,569 of record CAVNZL010000012.1, on the reverse strand, counting down.
ACACCACAGATGAAAAATTACCTATAGTTTTAGTCTATTGTTAATAAGCTGTACTTTGTATTTTATTGTTTATTACAATAACAGAAATAAAGACGCGATCCTAGCTATATGAGAACCGAGAAAGCTATGAAAGTGATATGTAGGACTCTTTTGTAATGTCTTATGTTGAAAAACGTCTATTCGCGCTGGTCGTTGCAATGCAATGCTTCGCGTAAAGTAACAGCACGTTGTGGCCGCCATTTTTATTCATTGTACCATATACAAAATCGCTTTTTACCTGTCGCTGAAATTCCAACTGAAATATACGATCCATTGAATTCTAGGTCCTAACTGTGCGTATTTTGTAATGAAATTGGTGTGAACTTTTTTGTACGTGTTTGCCGTTCAATGGCAATGGTTTGTGTCAATTCAATTGGTGAATGGGAAACGCAGTTAAAATGAAGCCCGGTATCAATCTGGCCGTGCATCCATTTCTTACATTTTGAAAATATTCACACTATAATTCACCTAAAGGCATAATTTAATCTATAAGAAGACAGATTTTCTATTTCTAAAACCGTATTAAAATTGACATATTTTTATGAAGAGAACCATCCATAACAAATTTTAAATTACAATTTACGTTCTATATAAAATTAAAAATAATTAGACTCTAGTATATAACAATAGGTTTTATATGTATAGTGATTAAAGATAGAGATAAATATAAAATCCGTTCAATTTATTACTATTATAACAATATTAAAAATGATTAATATACAATACTTAAGCATTACATTTATTAAGTTTAATAAAATGTCTACCTACAATTATACAGCAATTCAATTAGCAATACTAATTATGATGGCTTATAATTTCCAGATTGCTTTAAGCTATTAATTAAATCTACAGAAGGTGGGGTAGCTATAAATTAATATTAATAAGAAAATAGTTCCTAGAAAACAAGACAATGCTTATTTTCTGTGCCTATTAGGTATTTGTTTCAAAAGGCCAACAAAATAATTTTCCTAATTCAGTAACATTGGAGTAGACGTAAAATTCACTTAAGGAGTAAATAACAATAGAACGATTGATACACGTTTGAGACGAGTAATCCATTTATTGTGATGAAATAAAGATGCCGAAATTGGTTGGATCTCAACGCACTTAGACAATTTCGCCGTGACTTGGGTGATGAATAATAAATGGGTATGTGAGAACATTTAGATCGAAACTACAACAGGGTTTTTTTGTGACGTTTTTTTCAACCAATGTTCGAATTAGTGAATTCAGCGGGCCCTAACTACATAGATCAAGATAAAATAAAACAAGGTGTGTACAAACAATGGAACACGTCGTACGCTGTCCTATGTTCACGTCCTCGTGGAATGACCTACAGAATAAGACTGGAAATGCTAAAAAATTATCATAGTCAATGTACAAAATAATGGTGCCGGTCCCGCGAGTATTGGAGAAATACTTCCGGTGACAGAGATGATCGCGAAACGCGCTTTATATATATTATAAGTTTGATAACATATAAGCGACCGCTATATAAAGTATACAGTGAGATGACGACATGATTAAAAATGAGCTTAGATCTAAACACACACATATTGTATGTAATATATGTATAGTATAAAAATTATTAATTTTGTATTCATCCCTACATAAAAGAAATATATTGATATGGACGACTGGGGAATATAGGAACAGGTGCTTTAAGGGTTTCCCACATCTAATAAAGTAATATTTACACATATGAACAAACACAAGTTTTTTTTTGTTGTGGCCAACGTTATCGCGTTTATGTTAAAGAAGTTTTATTCAAATGTGTAAAACTCACGCTCACATTCAGGTATGAAATCAACAATGTCACTAACTTAATTATATAATACGATAAATTAAAGAAAACTAAACATTGGAAAATTATGATATTCTTATAGAAATTGCAATTAACAATTAACTAACTGAACTAAACTATCAAATATGTCATATGCGATGTTTGATCGAGACGCGTGAGCTTGCATCAATTTGATGCCATTATTTTGATGCATTGACAGTCATGCTAGATTATTCGAGAGAACTTTTTTGGTATTGACCGGAACTGTCTCCTTAAAGTATAAGCTAAGACTTTTTTAATTACGAATAATTTGTAGTCACTACGATAATACATTTCATTCGACATTACAGTTTAAGAGCCAATTTTTTTTAATGTTTGTATATTTTAAAATTATATTTAATATAATTCTACACAAAGCTTATAAAACAAAAATATAACTCGGTTTAACTTTGTATATTACCAACACACATTACATACACATTAACCCTTAAGTGAAGTACCTTTTTTGACAAATTATCATATATTAAGCAAAATATGTAGGATATAGTTGTATACATTTCCCAAAATCTACACATAAGTTTCTTATACCATGAAATTCAAAAAGAAGTAATTGTTGAGGTCCGTAAGAGCTTTAAGCTGGAATTTGCGCGGAATTACCTGCCACTGGTTTTAATGCTTGCAATTTATCAGGCATCGGTCTGATAGGCCGAAGGTCGTGGATGGGATAATGGATTCCGCCATTATTTTAAGATTCCAGCGATATATTATTATAATGCAGGATTTAAATTTAGACACCGATACTCAGCGTACCATATACTATTGTTGTATTTTCATGAATCCACTTTAAGGGACAAATATTTTATATACCATATAAAATTTTGAATACAAAATCGTATAAATAATAAAAAGATTTTATATATATTTCCTGCGTATAAGCAGTAAATATTCTACTTCAGTAAATGAGAAATAAGGCCTTACATGCTATTCAAATACTGGCGAAATAATATTTTCCCGGATTGGATGAGCTTGTTCACTAATCGCTGGCACAGTGAGCGCCCTATGTCATGTGCTAATACTGCGTCCCATGAGCTTTAATAATATGTAATTTTATACAAAACCACTTGATTGACGCTCGCAATCGGCTTAATGTACGGGTAAGTTTTACAGCAATTCGTAGCCCGATATCAAACGTCACGAGAAAGCTTTCCTTATTATTCATTGCGTCGTTCATATTTGTCTTAAACTTGAGGCCTACTTTGAAAAATACGCATCATATATTAGGAATAATCTCGTAGCGGCATAAAGGTGTAATCGAGTTTTCGTATAAGTGAATTCGTTATACATGATGTTAAAATATATAGGAGTGATTCGGTAAATCTCACACTTCACGATTAAATATTTTAGCAAAATCTGGTCGGTGCGCGGTTTATACGTAGGATTACGTGACTGGAAATAGTAAAATCGGATGATGATGTTGATAATGTACGCCGTAATGGGCCATTGCCAATAAAACCTTATAGGTAAGCGATGGATTAAAGGGAACTAGGTCAGGGAAAGTCGTGTTCCTTAAAACAGAGTTTTAGTAGACTGTTTACGAACTGTAGAAGAATTATTTCACCTATAACATAAGCTCCCATGTTGCTGTTAAGGACGTAAGTTTAACGTAAATTTAGGATTCCAGCTTTTCATTATGTAATTATAAAATTAGTACATAAATGAGCCCTATAGTCTTGTAGCGATATTTGAAGTGGAAAAGTAATAAAAACTTGTATTTCAACCTTGAATCTTTTCACAATCACAATCTTTTTACTAGATGAGAAACGTACATAGAAATAATAAAAGCCTTTTAGCCTAACGTATATTGTACATTCTGTTCGCGGGTCATTAAACGCAGGTTTACTCTTCGCGCACAATGTTCAGTTTTTTTCCAAGATCATTTATAAAAGGTACAATAGTAAATCGTAGGTGTAGTAGCTTATTGTATAATCCAAAATTATCCACTGTTGGACAGCGCGTTTGAATTTATTGACGCTCAAACATCACATTATCACATAAACAGATGAAAATAGCAAGATTTTTTAAAGCTTTTTTTACATTTCATATAATAGGAGTAATGAGAATTTAAATTCAAATTGATTGATTTATCTAAAAGTTATAAATTACATCATATTATATAATTTTCAATGATAAATATGAGTTTCATAAATTATTATAAAACATATTTATCTTGAGTAAAATTCAGTGGATTTGTACTTTCATTACCGTTATACCAACGAATTTTCTTATGATAGTGATTTCATGGATATCCGATTTGTATGCAGATTGGGAAATGCAGGTCGGGTCATGCTGTTGATGCCCTTGTAAGATCTACTGTGTAGTGGTAATATGTTTTATAATGTCTAATAAATAAATCTTGTAATTGTAACTTTATGATTGGTAAATTCTTCCATAAAAATCACAGTATCTGGCGGAACAACATTAAAATTATTATATTTCTAGATACATTGATTTCAATAAAAAAATTGAGCTATGTAACGATATAGTTATTTAGTATCAAATTAACTATATTAAAAATAATAATCAGGACACATTTAAGTTGTAGCTGGTTAGCTCCAAGGCAAGCTATTTATAGCTTATGATTGCTAACACAAATTATAAATATATACTTACATATATACTTATATATTTAAAATCTAGATCACAGCGAACACGTTTTTTGTTAGTTTGACATTAGCGTTAAACCTCGGTGGTTTATTAGTGTTTTAAAAAAACAAATTGTTAATATATTTGAATTTTGAATTTTAAAAAATGTATAGTGATCACACAAATTTTGCCCGGAGACTGAACTGGGATCAGTTAAGCAATCTGGCATGGTGACCATTGCACCAACTGGGTCGTAAAATAACTAAGACATTCGTAATAAAAGTTTTAATTCATTAATCCCCGCCACTTTTGTCGACTCAACTTTCAACAAAGACAGAGGCTCCATTGTAGGGTTTAAGAATTTCCGGGTGCATTTCACAGAGTATTAATAAAACATCACAATGGATGTCATTCACGACAAGTGGCTGAGAGAATGTCAGTAGCTTTCGTGGAATCAAATTGCTGAATTCAGCAATAAGGGCTTTCGAAACTCCTAACAATGTACTTTTGAAGATTTGTTTTGCTTGTTTGCGTGAGTATTCGAACCAAATTGCTAATAACCCATGATAGATGCCTTAGAGGGTACGTCTTCGGTGGTTAGCCAGTTACTCTAGTGGAATTTAAGATACTTTTATGACGAAAAGCTTTAAGAAGAAAGTGCGGGTCCTGGTCATGGGGATGACCTTGTTTACTTAGCATTATTATTTCATGGTTAATCAGTTAGTAGATACTACGTAAACATAACTAGAAAATATATGAGAATTATTTCATTGTAAAATACTATCTTTCACTTTTTGACATATTTCTAGAAAACTATGATTAGTGTTTGCTTTTAGTTTGCATTTAATTGCTACAACATTTGGTCCTATTTTTAGTTTCGCTTGTTAGTTACGCTGATAATAACAGTTACCAGCTAATGCAAGGAGTCCTATAAATATACAATTTCAAACACTTTAACCGAAGTCTAACGATGGATGAATTAGGTTTCGAATCGAATTGTATTTATCATTTTGTCTGAGAAATCTAACAGTGAGATATATTACCTAGAACAATTAACACCTGAGCTCACCTGAGCAATAGAGTTTACATTTGAAACTATTCATTTATCAATAGTGTTAAGAGAGCTTCTATTTAGATTCAATCCCACACCTTACTCCAATTGTTTCGGCTTTAGATTATTTTCTTTTGAATTATGATATGGAGGAGGTGTTTCAGGTATATTAGTCAAAATCTGTCTGTTATTAACTGTATATTATATTATTAACTCAATTCCTAACATTGATTCAGTTAGAGCGCTTTTGAAAAACAATCACGTCGGATTTTATCTAAGTTTCTGAAGGCGGCAATATTAAGTTAAAAAAACCTTAAACTTAACTTCGACTGACAAACTTAACGTAAAACATTAATATAAGTCTACAGTGTAATTTACGACAGTCAATAGCGCCATAAGTATTAAAAGAGCTATATTTAAATCTCTGTCTGAATATAATTTATCTCGTCTTGTAAGAATAAAAGAAAATTACTTCCTCAACTGGATTATTGTCTTACCAATTTTTTCCCAACTCTTCTTTAATACGTTCGCTGGGTAAGCGTAAAGCATTTGCATGTTCTATAAAACCCCGAACTGTCAAACCCAAGTTGTTTTTGTTCGGCTATTTTTTGGAAAGTTTTGAGGGGAAAAGTATAATGAAAAAGCCAACACATCATTCATTTTTCACCAGCGCTGTCTATTATGAATTGCAGTTTTAAAAAGTTGTTAATTAACTTTGGAGTTCAGGTCAGACTAACTTTAAGTATTTTTTTATTCCTGCTAATCATTTAATTATAGCGCTATGTAGCAAATGTCACGCTTACCGTGTAGATATTATTTAGATTTTTATAAAAAAACACAAACGACCTTTCACAGCTGTTAAATATTTGACATAAATAACAAATTTAGTCTAATTTTCAAATTGAAAACACTGAAGAACAGAACAAATATATTGTTTTTCTATTGAGCCTCAACAAACATAATGCGAAAAAATCTAAATATCTCTAAGTTTAAGACTTAAGTACTGTATAACATATCGCTTCCATAATTGCGAATGTCTATAGCATGAAGACAAATCCAAAGAGGTTATTAAAGATCTATTCGATGAAAAAAGTACAAAAGATACATTCAACTGAACAAAAGCAATGTTCTATTGATAACTTATTCATTTCACATCAATACAAGACATACGAGAAATTTTCTAACACAATATTTCCTTTCATGATGTTACCAATTCAATTGTAATGTCCATAACTATATTTATCGAGATAATGCTCATAATATCCTTGTTGCTCACGACGTGGCCTGTATAGAAGATGATATTTGTTCTTTTAAGGTCCGCTAAATAATTTAATAAATACCTACAAAGAGTAATTTTTCAACTCCATCGGTTGTTTAGATTATCAATAAAACTTTAATAAATCAATCAAGTTAAAATAAATTAAATTCAAATCAAACTGGTCTAGAGTACAACTTCTGACGCTCTCCAATGATTTTCTTTCTTTGTTATTTTTCATTTTTATTTCACCTTCAGCTTATTCTCGTTCACTAACTAGCCTAATAATTATTGTGATAAATTCTTTTATCTTTAACTCTTTTTCTAATAACTCTGCTTCTTTTAAACCAATGACGTACAACTTGAGAAGAGAAATCTCTTCAATCAAACATTTAAATCGAATTGAAACCGCAAACCAATACTCGACAGAATTTTATCAACAATTATGAGTGTCTCGAACCGTGAAGAATCGATGAATAAAATATGAAAGAAGTTTAGGCAGAGCCGAAAACGTTTTGCGTATTTGAATAATCACTTTAACAAACAAAAGTTGGAATCTGGTTCATTACTTATTAACCTGTGTTTGCGTACGGGATCTTCGACGGTTAACGATTCCCTTCAGTATTGAGTTGTGGAAAGTAGGGAAGTTTAGATCTACTTTGAAATGAAATAGTTATATGGTTCAATGGAATATACACGACGATAAAAAGGAACACGCGTCGTTTAAGACTTTTTTCTTCGGGTTTTCAAATAAACCCAAAATTGGTCAAAAATAAAAGCTCCAATGTAGGGCTTATCTTTTGTAGCTTATGTTATTCATTGTTAATCATTATCAGTTTTTAATAATATATTTATCCCAAAGCATAAAATATTTCTCTAGTCCATACAATTCGAGGTGCAGCGACCAGATGGCGATAGAAGAACGTGCATCGAAGGTAGCGTTTTTAATCTGTTTTTGTAACGCAAGCTGGCGATCGCTTTTATATGTAGCCCTATTGGGTCATGGATCACTACACCAGTCTACTCTTGGATGAATTACATACTGACAATTAATAATATCTATTGCGGAGGAACACAAAAGAAATTAAAATAAATCAGGGTGTTGCCATAGTTTACTGTGTATGTTTCTATCTGAAACCCGACACAGTATTTATCGTTGCAATAAATACTGGACAAATTAAATAATTTATACATGAAATAAATCCTAAATTAATAACAAAATCTAATAATGTATTTCACTTAAATGGTTGTAATACTTGCTATAAGAACTGACGTAAATTATTTGAGCCTCCTCTCCTCAGGGAATTATTACGTAAATACGACAAAATTGTAGGGATCTATCTTCAAAAGGGTTGTTATTTATTGGAGTTAAGGGCAGCGTATATTCAAGTATCTATGTACGTATGCTTTCTCCACTTTCGCATGGTTAAATATTGCGTATTTAACATTGTTATATTCAACTTCTGAGTGCAGCAATTATAGTAATATTTGATCATCGTTTTGAGGGTTTCGGACTGCTAAAAAATGTTTGCCTCAATTTTTATATAAAGCAAACAAAGTGATCAAGATTGAAAACTAACTTTTGATTAGTCTGATATCGAAACGGCGCTTGCATTCTACTAGAATCAGTATTATATACGCAAAAACCGATTAAATTAACTTTAATTTTTATGCAATAATAATAATTTATATTATACAATGTATTTATTTATATAATTATATTTGACATTCACTGAGAAAGCTGTTCGTAATGGTAACATCCTGTGGATGCTCCTATATCGGGGCGAAACGTGCGTCGAGTGTTTGCGGATTTTTTCAGAAATATTGATAATTAATTAGTCTATTAGAATTGTAAACTGCAAGAAGGTTTCTTTATGTAATAATTAAATATATATATATATATAACACAAATCAAGTTTGAAAAATTAATACTAATACTACAATTCAAATATTAAAAAAAAATATTTTAAATTTAAAACAATAAAAAATATTATCAAACACCTGGAATTCAATAATATCTAAATTAAAATCTCATGAAAAACAACCCGGGAAAATGGAGGACACCGTGAGCCAGTTTTCTAAAAATCCTTCCTGTTTTAGTCGATACTAACTCTGGGGCAATAGATACAGATAACACACAACCTCTCTGCAGCTGTGACACTTATTTTGACAATTAACACCTTTTGTCTTCAGTCTCCCGTGAATACGCACGCTGTAAAGCACGCGAAAAGTCGTAAAAATTTAAAATAATGTAAATATATTTAAATTTTGCAAAAATTCATAACTTAAATCCAATTATAAAGTGATTTTTTTTTAAATAAAATATACCTGTTGATACATATAACAATTGAGAGTTCAATTTATATCATGCAATTATATAATGACGTCTTTGAAGGCAGGTGCCATTAGGCCGCAGGCAACTCGAGTACGAGGTAACTTCACTCGGAAATATTTAAACAAATTAAAACTTTATAACATTTCTTCGAGAGTCTAGTCTGATTTGTTTATATTAACTTCACCCCTTGAACATTTCTGTCACACGAGTTGGAATATAGATAATTATTATGTAATTTAAAATATTTTAAATCTGTTAGCTAACATTTAACGAATTCTCCTCAAAAAAAATATTGCTATTAAAATACAAATATATTTACGGGTATGCTTTATAAACTTATCCAGTAACAATACTTAGATTTGAAAAGGTGAGAGGAAACTTATTACATAAATAATATATTGTCTATGTGTATGTTATATATTTTAGAGTATTTAATTATTTGGTTTTTATAACGCCCGCTACTATTACTACGAAGATCCGCCTTAGTAGTAGTATTATATTGTTTACTTATTATAGTGTGTACACTAGGCAAGACAAGTGAACTAGACCTACGCTTCCATTTTTCAGACTACGAACGACCACGTAGACGTATGAGCCACGACTAAACCCTTAAATTCATCATTAAATATTTTTATATCTGTTAAAAAAAGAAAAAATATGAAAATACTCTTGCATCTTGAATACTCTTATTGGTATTTCACAACGACCTACTTATGTGTTATACATAAATTGATAGCTTTAGAGCTGATCAGAAATGCATGAAAAAGTATTGTATATTTTTTTATTATCTGCATTTCATATTATCATATGTTTTCATCGCATTAAGTATTTGTCCTTTCACTACATTAATTTGTGACTGCGTATAAACACTTTTAACATTAACTATCGATTATAACAATATTAAGAAACGACAACCCTTATAGCAAGTATTACACATTTAATTAAAATACTGTATATCTAATATATAAAATTCTCATGTCGCAATGTTCAAACTTGACCTCCTCCGAAATGGCTTGACCGATTCTCATGAAACTTTGTGAGCGTATTGAGTAGGTCTGAGAATCGGCCAACATCTATTTTTCATCCCCCTAAATTTTAAGCGTAGTCCACCCCTAAATTTATCTTTTTATTTTTTACACATAAAATTTTTAGTTTCTATTTTTTTATGATACAACATACATGCAATCTTAAATTTTTTACCTTTCCACGATCGACCCTTTTTTTAAATTTATTAATTGAACATTTGAAATCACATGTATAACAAACACAATATTTGCCGGCTCAGCTAGTAACTGATAAAATATCAAAAACACTTTGTGATAATTTCAAAACTTGCTGCGATCTGAGCCTTGCCATAACCATGTTTGCTCAGAATTATTGAAAACATCTGCATAAACTGCAATCAGTCATATAGTATATTATAGTTATTTAAATATTGAAATAAAGTCCCGGCGATGGAATGTTACTCAAAAGCATCTGACACCATCAACCAGGAAATCCACGCCCAAGCTATGCTTAAAATTTGAAATAATTAACGAAGACCCCGTTGAATTCTTACCTCATTAAATCATTATAAAATTTTGCTCCTAAACAAAGGAGGAGGGCAAAAAAGTTAAACGATTTTGATATACGATTTATTTTTAAATCTTACGCCCTATTGAGCACTGAATGTTAACTCTATGAAATTAGTGCAGGTAATTATAATAATAGCAACATACCCAATACTCACTGATAACATTTCATTGTACCTCAGAGACCTAACCGGCCGCATTAATTCTACAGCATCTAAGCATGCAGTGTTTACGAATCAATGCGTCACAAATATTAACGCACATGTCCAAAGCTACTACTAATTTACTCTCAAATAACTTTAGTCTAGATATATACAATGATAACTAACATCAAGTACGGAGTAATTTCATTGAAAGTACATGTTAAATTACGCGAAGACTTCGAACATTGGACGAGGTCATCTCAAAATTTTTGTCTACAACGTATTTTTAGGTTACTAGATCTAAGAGTATAGGTCTATCATATCTAAGAGCATTTCTGCGATGTTTAACACGCTAGAGCAACGTTTGTACTGTTATTAGTTCCACTGACAAATGCTGGTAGCCGAATAGCGATATCGCATGAGTTTGATGGATCGCAGAATGTAATTCATTTCTCTGTTTACTTTTTGAACTCTTTTTATCGAAATAGTGAATGGAAATATTTTCCATTTATCAATATAAAATATTTAGATTTCGTAGTACTTTTTCATCGCAAACGTCTGTCTATTCTTAAATCAAATCTTTAAACTGGAAGGATATTCGGAAGCGATTCGAGATATCGTATGTAGTATTTCGGGAATTGTAAATGAAATAAAAATATAATTAGACTTCTGCTACAACATGTTAATGTTATGTTTGCCGATTATAATTTTTTAGTAATTCTTTTCGGTAGCCGTATAATTTTTACGCTTATAAAAACAAGGAATAAGCTGATTTCCTAAAGTTAAACACTTTTTCCTTTATAGCATTATCTAGATGGATCATTTTCTTATTCTGCTCGTTAAAAAGAAATTCTAAGAAAACCGTAAAACGAGACACCAGTTTCCCATTTCATCTGCTTAGTCCATTGTCTTTCATTCGCCATTTCGGTAAAAAACAAATTATGCACAATTATACAAATTATACTAAATTGACCATATACTAACGGAATATAAACGTAGGGGCAAATCGGAAAATTATAATTAAAAAGTGACATAAAAGTGTACATAATCTGTGGAAGCGTAACGAACGAAATCTCCTAAGTACAAAGGAATGAGTTTTAAAGTTTAGAGGGAGCTCTTAAATGCGTACCTACGTAGCAAATTAATGCGACAGGTACCCCCCGGGACGTGGCGGGACTCTCCCCTTAAATAAAATGCTTAATAATAGAGCTGGCTGCTTAGTAGGAATGAGCAAGCATTAGAGAAAATTGTTACAAGTGTGGCTTTATTGAACCTGGTCCTTGGGTGAGCATCGCCCTACACTTCCATGTATGCAATTTCTACTAATGAACTTGTGTTAGTAAGTCTATGAATATTATCGATTAAAGTAGAATGTAATTACATTATAATTATAACTATTTATGAAATTGATTAGGGATAAGGCAAGCAAAATGAGTTTATAATTTCCAAGAGTAAAATTATTTATATACAGTTGGAATACGATGCGAGTTATACTGGACACGCAGTGTTCATAAATGTACCCATTACAACTCCACTTATTTAGTACAATTTTAGAGTACGTGACTCAAATTGTACTCCAAAGTTGACGATTCACCGAGGGGTCGTTTCAATTTACCTTCACTATAAAATATACGTTTTCGGCGTCCATTTTTAAATGGCATTTACCAAGTTTTAAAGTGGATGAATAGAAAAATGTAAATTTATTATTGCATGACATCTGTTCATTCACTATATTTTAACGTCATCACTTATACGTTGGTCCTTAAACCTACCCAACAAAAATTTAGTTTTCTCAGGAGCAGTGTACTTTAATATATGCAGATGACGTTAAATCGTATATAATCAATCATAATCAGAAAATATAAACTGTATTTTTATCAAAAATGAAAACAATAAAAATAATTTAATTAAATAATAATTTGAATCAGACAGGTTGGAAAAATCTCAAGGAATACTTGAGACTAATGCTGAAATAAACCGTCATATTAGCCATAAGTGACAAAGATTAGCAGTAGACCACTTAAACTTTGCAGCCGTAACTCATGACGAAACTAAAACACTGCCACGAGAAAATATAAGATTAAATATAAAATGAAAAACTACTCGAGTAATAAAGTTAAGAAACAGGTTGTTTAAAGTAGTCAACAATGGACTGTCTTTCTTGTTATTTTTTACTATATTATGTTGTTAGGAAGTCGCTATTCAACTTATGTTAGGGTACAATAGTAATGACAGTCCTTCTTTGTTAGAGATTCCTTTAAGAATTTTTAAGTTGAATAAAAGTGATCGCAATTTTTAACTTAAGTAATCACATTAATTACATAACTTGCTACTCCTAAGTAATGTTACAGATACAATCTTGTACAATTGTAGCGTCCAAAATAGGGGATAAATTGAATAAATTGTGTGTTTGTAAGCAAAAGCAAAAACGAATATATATATATACAACAAAACGACTGTTTGTCAAATCAGAACAAACAAGAAAAACCTAACACAATTTCGTCAATATTGTAGAAAATTTTTCATTCATAGCAAAAGTGTTGTCACGCGTAAATAAAAGCTTAGCGCGCCTGCTCAAACAAATCAGCTCTAAACAAACGTTTCTGCAGGTAGGAATAATTCAGGGAAAGGTCACCTGTTACGGGTATTCGACATCGATCATCAGGGTGTGTTGTGTCGAGGTTCGCGGGTAATGTCGCCCTGGGGGCGCCCGGCAACTCCGAGACAAAGCCCTGGGGCAGAACTGTCAAAGTGTATGCCCACTTTTTGCGAACGTCCATTTTAACGCGTACAATTTGTGAGTCCTTACGCGCCCATCGCTGAAACTTTAACAACGTTACACATCACGTAGACATGAATATTACAATACAATTCCGTGCTTTTTCGTTTTGCTAGCGGGGTGTTTTTAAAGCGTACAATCGCGGCCGAATATAGCGTTCGGTTAGATGAGCGGTGACAGCGCATCTGCTCCTGTATTGTTCGTGTCCTAACCGCCGACTTTCCATTTATTTCTCTATGAATACGTTATTACCTGCTCGCCCCCGCTTATCAAAGTTTATTTCCAGCGTGTGGTTTACTCTGTACGGTGCTTATTCGTTATTACAGCGCCAGAGTGTTTTATTGCATGGGCGGGGTTAATATCGCGCGACGATCACGTTTTTCACTATTTACCATTCATGTTTTTAATTTTGTTTGTCTTGTTTCAGATTGAAGATGCAATGCTGATGTTCGACAAACAGACAAATAGGCACAGAGGTTAGTGAATAACAAACATTCTATAAAAATAAATTTGCTCAGTCAAAAAGGGGCGTGACAGCGCCCCAAATGTGTTCGGTATCGTAAAAATTAATATAACGTGGCACAAGCGCACCTGAATTCGTTAATAAAGTGTACGTCAAACTACCGACGGGGACGTGTATAATCAGAGGTTTACGTAAGATTTTAATTAAAATTCTAAATCCATGAAACTGCTATCAAGGATCATCTTTTAACAAAGGTCCCTAACAAATGCAATGTGAAATTTACTTCTGTAATTCCCATTATACAAAAATAACTTGACCCAAATATTTAGACTCGGTGAAATATCGTTGCAAGTTAGGAAAAACGAAGTCTATTTTATTTTGTGACAAGGGATTTTAAGTATTAAAGCTTTACCAGAGGACATAAAATCTCTTGTAGACAACGATCTGTCTCCTAACTTTCACGCCCTTTGCGTGTCATTTAGATCATGTTTGAGGTTCCCTTCACATTGTAATTATTTGAACAAAAGGAATGAAAGGCGTCTTCATTTTTAGATGCCGATCTTCTCTGTTTAAGGCGAATTATGTCCTTTACAAGCATTCCTTTTAAAATGGAAATTTCTATTCATCATTTATAAAAGTAATGAAAAAGATGAAAAGCTATAATATGTCTCGATTTTAGGTACTTCTTGCTTACGTAGTCATAAGAACAATACAATGTAGTCATGCGGTGGATTTTCATTTGAAAAAGATATTATTTGAATCAGCTTATATCTTAAACGCATGTAGACATACACAAAACAAAATATGTACATACATAAACACTATAAAAAATAATTCAATAAGTTTTACGGTCACAAAAAAATGTGAATTTAGTATGTCAATACAATATGATATTTTACCAAGCATAGAAAGTTAAACAATATTATTATACACATTCAATTTCAGAATAAAATGTGACATTTTTACGCATAATGTCATGGCAGTGGCGGCTATTATCCCCGAACGTAATCAGTTGGATTGGGTTATTTCTGTAAAAATATCCGCTGTTTGTATCAGTCAGGCAAAAGGCTACCCCACGCGTATTCACACTGAATATGAATGCAAACTGCCAACCAACGGCCGGAATTGCAAAAATCAAATTAGGTATGGCGCGAATACTTCACGACGACGTCGGGAAAAAAAATTGAAATCAAATATTCATTGACTTTCAACCGGATAAGCCGGCCCGCTGCCATTTCAATACATTTTATTATCTATTTTTCGCTACGGTCGGCCCAACCCATAAGACGACGATTTCTGTCCATTTGAATTATTAATTTCGAATATCAAATCATATACCCAAATTCGTTTATCATTTTGGAATATTCGATTCGTTTTATTCTTTCCAGCCAGGCATTTTACACAATACATTTTTGCCAGCAATATAACCCGTTAAAAAAGGTGATATTTTCCATATATCAATATATATTCATAATATTTTAAAAATAAATTATTGCAGCATCTTTTTTTATTCATACTTGAAATTGGTAAATTTTACCTATAAATCACGTGTTGAATGGACGCTTAATTTAAAGGGCTATTGTATGTAAAGCTCTTGGATTAGGAAAAATATAAAACCTTTTAGCAATACACATTAAATATTCGAATAATGCTTTTAATATCAACCCTTTATTTTATTTATGGCTGTGACAATTGTAAAAAAGGTATCACCTATATCCCGAATAAAGATTTTTCATTTGAATTTTGTTTAAATAAATTGTATTGTTCTCAGTTTATGAGACGAGTTTACCTAGCTAAAATTAATGACGTCTGTTTAATCATACCAACTATAAGTCCACAATACTACATTGTCAAATTTATCGTGAGAAACGAAACCATAATTTCCAAACCTTGAAGTATGCCAAGCTCCTACACTAACAATAAAGGCGGTGAAAATATGAAATAGTTGTTTGCTCAGTTCGAAAAGCCGAGACAATTATTTAACTTTATGCTTATCTGAAAGATCTCCCAAAGAGATGTAGACTTCGTGAAAGTCAAACAGCGTGAAACCATCCCTCCCAAAACATTCGCAATGTAATAATCAAACTTTTCGTGTTTTCGAGGAATTCTCGTTCAAAACGCAACTGAAGCTTGAAGCAAATGCAATTACCAAAGGTAAAACGACACGTGAGACACGAGTTCATAAATATTAAAGAAAAAAACTAGTAGAGCCAATCTCAGCGGGGCGGATTCCATTTACTTGACGTTTGTAGGTGGCGCCACTGGGACGCATTTCTACCGGTGCGTGTCGCACTACCGCGTAAATTTCACCCATCACTTTACATACAACCATTATTTATATTTCATTCAAAGACGCGGATCGCGTGAATCATAAATGATAGCTTTCGTCATACACCATAAACCTTTTGTCTATATGCTTTTACGCATCATTTTATACTCTCGAATAAAGTTTACGAGTTCAAAATGTATATCGTGTAAAAATATTTAATTTTTCTTTTACGATGTTCTTAAATCTTGGCACTTTGTATACCAACAATTCAATTTACAAGGCGCGTCGATTCACTATTTTTGTGCTGTCAGGGCTATTCTAATACCTAGTAGGAAAGCATCTGAAGTGGAGCTGTCTGTTGGGAGCTTGGCTATTTTGCTTAGAGCTTTACCTCACAACATTTTGATCTTTATTTCCTTCAGAATAAGACTTGTTCTGTGATTTGGTTCAAATTTTATTTCGTGAGAGCTAAGTGGCTGCACGTGGCTCCATCGGGAGACGAGAATACACCGGGATTAGTTGCACCTTGCGGGTAGCCATATTACGTATCACATTAATTATTCATTAGTACATATTAGGCGCATTTCTAATTAAATGTAAGTGTGAGAATCCACACGTATAAATCCATATTGTGTGCACGTATATATTAAAATAAAATATTTGAATCCCTTATGCTGATTAATATTAGCTCATACAAAAACTATTACGATTTGTTCATTTTACTTTCATACCTTCAATTACAATAACTGAATGCCGTAATTATTTGTTAGGAAATCTATAGTTCTTACTATAATGAGAAGAAATTTTTTTTTATTATATATAGTCTACGATTAGTCAGTGTAAAGCGCTTAAGTGCAAGATCGCACTAAAATATCTTATTATATTTCGTTTAAGGCAATATATTATAAATAACTGTTTAATGGTACTATGATAGAGTTTTAGCGATATAAGTGTTATTAAATTTGGAACATCGATACAATATCGAATTCAGTTGAACGGACGCCTCGTGGGATCGTAGATGCAGGAAATGTAATATACGTTAAGTAAGAGATAAATCGGCGTTCGGAACTTTCTAGACTCTATAATCACACTCGCTTTGCATTCGAATATAAATTACTGAGTATTTAAAAAGTTTTCAGATAATTAAGCGAACTGAATCGTTAATTAAGTTCTTTTGTTTTAAGCATTTTATCCAAACAAGTGTGCTCGAATTTAAACTATATAAGCGATAACATTTTAAAAACGTATTTTTAAAGGATTTAGATACACTTTTGCCACAAGACTATTCACACATCAGCGGAAGACCTCCTCCCCGGGGAGTCTCGGCGAGAAGTGGTATAGAAAATACGGGGGTGTATTTTAGCACGTTCCTGTTTCTAACATAAGATATCTCCTAGCCATTTGCGAAACTGTCCACTTGTGTATCTATGGGTATTACCTCAGGGCCTCAGGATTGTGAATAGACATTGAATTCGCTGGAGTGAATATTTATTGTTTCAATGAGTGGTAGTGATTCCTTTTTCACTCTAAGAGATATGTAAATTTAATCTTAAAGACATTATACCTTTGATTTTGCTTTGCCATAGATGACAATGGGCTTACAATTTGACACTCTCACAATATGTATAATCATTTCCTAAGAACGACCCAAAAGAAACGCTTAAAACTCGTAAGTACGGGAAATGACATAGTAAAACCCACCGCCCAATAGAGTGGTAGCTATTGAAAAGACATTCATTCTAAGACCGGAAAATATCGAACGCTTTACATTGTCGAGCGTTCGAACAATAAGCGTAGCACTCTTCCAACAAATAAGGCAATAGTGTTGTAATTATGGCGTCAATAGTTTCATGCTGCTTTGTTCCATTTAACTATTCATTGTTATTACTTACGTGGTACGAACGGATAATTACTCGCTACTTGGTTGATTTACCATTATAAAGCTGCTTTTATAGATATGATTAGATTTAAGTGGCGTTTGTACACGATAATAACGATTAATGTGAGCTGTATATTCTATCAATTTTCTATTATCGTTCATTATTGAAATACGACTTTTAAAATGAAAATCCAAAGCTTGAATTCAAAGTTTGTATGGGCAAAAAAGAATTGAATTACTTTTGAGGTCGTGGAATGATTAAGGTATGTAATATTTAAATTTTATTTGATTAATTATACAATCTACCCTCATAAATTCATTTTAGAAGTATGGGTTACTCAAAAGTTTGATCTTAGAAACTCGTAAACGCTCTTAATAGGTACACGTATATCCGTCAGTGATTTATAACAGGCCATTGAGGGTACTTGAAGTTTTATTAGGGCCATATTATTTTAATTATATACCAAGTTTATATTGGATTTTTAAAGACACCAGTTCTCTTATATAACCATTTTACATTCTGGACTAAAAGCTAAAACATTTAGAAATATGAATTTTAAATCGAACCAGACGTTTCTTAGATTAACGTATTCGGATCATATTATTATCCTAAAATGGATCAACATTAGTGAAGCTGGAGTTATTTAGCTTATATTAAAGCATTCCTGACATAATTATCTCAAAGCGACTACGCACCCATTTATTAACCATCTTAATTACTAAGGCCAAGTTAATTACACCCGGTAAAACTTAAGCTAAAGAGCTCTATCCCGTTAATTTAGTAGGACGTCTTGAAAATCTCTTTATGAGATCGTCCTGATCATTTCCCGTGGGCTATCACCAAACCTGGGCGATGTTATTCCGACCGCGTTCTAACAATTTTCATAATAAAATTATGGAAAAAATCCCTCGGCCACTTGGAACAATTACTTTTATTTATGACTCCAATAATTCACTGTCATGAGCAATTTTTACCTAGTACTCCATTGAGCTTTGATTTACATCATTAGGTATAACTAAAAAAACAAGTCATATAAACCACGTTTTGTGTTGCTATATGAGTATATGTTTTGGCAGTTTACTACAGCACATTGGAACACTTTGAATAAAGAAATATAAAAAAAATCTCGAATTAAATGTCTGATATTTAAAATATATTGTATAATAATGGCACTTCAGATGCACCATATAAAAGCTGTATAAAATAAATCGCACCGAAACCCCGCTGATATTGCGGTTGTCTGTGGACGACAGTTAACAGACTTTATAAACTGGACCTATCTGTTACTCGAATTTAAAACATAATCTCCAAGAATAAAGTATAATCTAGCTTATAACTTGTAATATATCTGCTACTCGGTTCAAAACCGATATCATTGTTATGAATAAAAAATTGTACCATCCAATCCCTTTTATGTTTTTGACAGTTCTGTCTGGATAAATGACAAAGGTTTGCATGAATCTAGAAATATATAGGTTTTACAAGTATATTTCATACTTTATTTTTAGGCCTACGATGTTATCTCTATTAACTTGATATCTTGTAATTAAACTTGCTGTATATATTTTGTATACAATATTTATACCACGTGTATTTGTGACATAATTATATAAATGTAAGGTTTCATAGCTTATTGTAGCTATAAAAGTTCTGAAATTTTACTACTAACTTGCTTTGTAATAAATTCGATGTATGAAAACCATTTCCACAAATTAGTTTTTAATTTCAAGTTCCTCAACTTCCGAAATTCAACGTCATACATTATTATTGTAGCGTTTCCGTAACTTTGACAGATTACGTGGTCGACTTATTTCCATGTTCACTGCGTAGATAGAAACGAGACAATAGAACCAGGTCACACTCCCATCTCATTACCTTGCTGACCACACTGGAGTAATGTTAGCGCTGCGCGTAGCGATTTAAGCACTTTGAAACTATATACATTATATTTATTGCTTTGGTGCTATATAACGTAATGCTTTTTAAGTGATTTCAATAGATGTCACTATTCTTCTACGACTTTTGAAGATTGTATATGATTGAAGTCAATATAGTCAAATCTAAACTTATAAAAGAATTTTTTATTTTCCAATATTAAAAGTTATAGAATCAACTCACGATTAATCCAGTACACATTTTTTAGTTACAAAAAATTAACACTGCATAATCTGCGTAATACATGCGAATTTTCAGTGAGCCTGAACAATTTTCTCATCAACGAAAACTGACAGCCAATATTAAACTCATTTTGATAATTAATAGTTTTTATCATTATTTATCAACGTCAACCACATTATTTCGAATAATGATACCGGTAATTAATGTTTTTTGTATCGCACCGATGCTATCTAGGTGCGGTGATGCTACTGGTTGCAATGCAATCAGTCTAATATGTTGAATAGTAGGTCCATCTCATTATCATTGGTGACCACAGGTGAATGATGGTGTGCGCGCCGCCCGTTTTGTTTGCGGTCGATTTACCGCTCAGGACAAATTGCGTGTTTGCCGCCGCAACGGAGAGATCATTCCGGGGCCGAGATAAATCGACTGATTACTTTCGAACAATTCGAATATAATGTGAATCGTTTCGCGCGGTTGTAAATTCCGATACAGCTCACCGATTATGATGCCGTATATTATTCATTTACAAACGATCCGCGAAAAAACCCGTAAGCACTCGAAGCAGGTTTCGCCCCGACATCGGAGCATCCTCAGGATGTTGCCGCTACGAACAGCATTCGACGAGAACGCGGATTCTTGCTTGTAAATTGATCTATTGAACTTCACTTCAGCAAATAAACGCCTCATTAAATTAATTTAATTTAACAACTAACTACTAAACTTTGTTATTTAATAAGAATATTAAAACACCAAACAAGCTGGTTTGTTTATGATAAAACTATCATACCTATTGTTTTAAATGCTACGCTTAAAAAAATACGCGATCAAATCCGCGAACCGAAAATTAAATAACGTGAATATTTTTTGACAAATGCGTAATCTTGTTTCATCTTCTTAACAAGGCGGTAATCTGTCGGCCTCGGTCGAGATAACGTGATTTTTATGTAACAAACTCGACTCGCGCCTGCCCTCACCTAGCCCGCGGCTCTCAAGAAATCCTCGTATTGTCAGTTCCTAAGGATTCCGCGTAATATACATTTACTCCTATTGGAGTTACAGATATTTCGCTCGAGCAATATAAACGACGACGCCCATGAACAGACTCAGATGATGTAACAATTTACTGAAAGTTTTATTGTTTTACACCATAGTAAAAACGGGTTTATTTTTGTTTTGTGACAAATTCGTCCATGAAGCGCACACTTAGAACTTTAATCTCAAAGCTTTCCTGCAAATAACATTTAAGCGGCAACAGTTTTGAAAATCACTTAAACCGTATAAAATACTTTTAAGTACATGGCAGCTCTAATACTTATGAAGTTTCACCTTACTGCAGTTCAAAAGAATATTAAAAGTTACGAAATATGTGATCTCTTAACATCCAGCGCACGTAATTTTGACTTTAAAACGTTACGTTTCTAGTTTTTTACCCAAATCTGCTCTATGTATAAAAGCGCTGTCAACCCATTTGAACCGCTAATATCGGTTATTCTTGGGTTATCCGATAAAATTATACACAAATGTCGCATTTACGGCAAGGTAGTATAGTAAGACACGTATAGTACTAAATTTTAGTTAAAGTCTGCGGCAACAGGTGCAAGAGATGAGCCCGCACGAGGCTCGTAATTATCATATCTCGCTTCTAACTATACAAAAAGGATAAGTTTATAATATCGTTTATAATGCGAGTAAAGCGCATTAAACAACTGCAATTATTAAATTATTATCCAGTAACGCTGATCCAATAACCACTGATTAATCTTTCAATTCGATTTTATAAAACCATTTCCATTAACTATTTACATACGACACGGCCGATCGAAACCCTTTATGTGGAAGAATTGAATTAAGTTTATTTAATACGTAGATGGGATCGATAGTACCGTTGTTATAGTACATTAAACGAATTTTACTGACTTGTCAATTAAAAGTCACTCGATTCGTTGCGAATTGTTCCAGTTGATCGCGAACATCAACAACCCGAATGAAATTTGCATAAAATGCAGTTTGTTATCTCCATATAGCTCGATACTGTAATTACAAAGTTAAAAATGTTCTGTTAATAGGTCGCAGAATAAGAAAATTTTTTTTAATAAATCTCTTAAATTATTTACCAAAAATTGTTGTACTTAAAAATGTAATACGAAACTTGGAAATAAAAATTTTACCGGCTTCACCCCGTCGATACGACCTGTTACAATTGTATGCTCTGGTGCAGTATTGATAAAATTATTTATGACAGACATCATTTGCACTAATGCTGATTTCTTGAGCTTGGACCTGTTCGGTACAACTTAAATAAGCATAGCTCGTATTTCCAGCCAGAAATGAAATATGGGCATAAAGAGATTTACTAGAACGATCGTATTTTTAAAAAGACCATATCTTCATCTCAAAATCCGGCAACGCACTTGTAAGATCTCCGGTATTGTGAGTGTCCATGGGCGGTGGCACTACTAAAGTAAGATGAGTTCCTTCCCGTTCACCTCTTCATTCATAAAAAAACCATTAAAATTAAAATTTATAATCGAATTGTTTTAACTTTATAATTTGTTGCAGTCTCTGTTACACACTGCATCGTAATATTTTATACATTTCACATACAGCCATCGCTGATGAAAACTGACAGATGTAGTGGCAATAAAAACTGTGAAATGTGAACTGAGTATATCACGTGTTAACACAGTCGGTCAATATATTGTGAAGTAAAATTAAATTTTTATTTGGAACAAGTTTGAGGGGTAAGCCGTAAGCCTGCTTCAAATCTGATGTAGATAGAACAAGGCATTAAGGCATGTTTGTCAGACTTGGAAGGCTTCCTTAAATTATCAGGATAAACAAATTCTCAATTCCCTATTACGGGTTTCACACTTGTGATATATATATATATATCTTCGACATGGCAAAACCATTCATATTTTTATGAAACTCACGAACATAAGCATGACAAAGCGAAAGTATCAACTACTTTTATCCTTTACAAACTGTATTTAGCGTTTGGTTGGTTTAATGAGCTTTTGTAAATATCGTCTTGTTAAATTACCAATATCATTATGCAACCATTTTTAACACCTTAAGTACTATATAATAAGGGCAAGACTGAATTAATTGTTACATTATTTTAGCTGATATATATGTAATGTACCCTTAACTTCAAAAGAAGGTAAAGTTATCTCAAATTAAGTGTTAATTTATATTCAGGAATGTGAAATTACCTTTGTGAGAGCCGTTTGTCTAAAAATAGGACTACAAGTCCTGTGGTTATCAATCCTGAAACATATAGTTTGCAATATAAAATATATTTTGTAAGCTGTGTATCAAAATATAATAATTTGATTTTATCTAAACAACTATCAAGACGTGAGGGGTAGCCCTTAGGAGCTATTTCCTGTCTAAAGCAGACAGGCCCAGGCGCCTCGTCGCTTCACCTTTGGGTCTACGTGAAAATTGAACGTCAATCAAGACCACCTTACTCTATAATTATGGATCAATAACCCTGATTAAAGTAATATGTCGGTAAAGAGGGTGGAGGTTTTATAATATTCAATTGATCTAAAACATACTTCACACAGAATAATTTAATCGTAATATTTCTAGTATATTGTAAAAATACTTAATAGATTAAAAACGAAACGGTTGATACAATAACCTAGGAAACAAAATTTATTAGAATACTTTCGATTTGATCGCATTAATAAGATAGTAATGCAATACACGATTCGTGATATAAGTATTAACTATATATATGCGAGCCTTCATATAACCCTCACGCGCCTAATTTATGCGACTCTGCCCTTTATAGATAAAAAGAAAAAATACGCCACAGAAATAAACGAAACACTTCAAAGTGCGAAGTAAATGAGTGTACCAGCAATAAAAATTAACATTTGCCTCGAAAAACATTATTGTAATCATTTCTAACAATGGCTCCCGGCCGTATTGATGTCCGCGAGGGTCTTTCGATTAATTTCGCTTTTACTTAGGAAAATATCAAAACATTACCTGAACCCCGCTATTTACAATAAGCTTTTGAGTTTGAATTATTTATCAAAGGTATGTGTATTAATCTGTGTCATCTAAGAAATATATTATTGTAATTTTTTTATAAATAAACTTCATTGTTATAAAAATATATGCCACTCCTATAATGCATACATTAGTTTGTGTAATGAAATCGTTCCCCTGATTTGGCACGCAAAGTATACGTTCATACGTATAATAAATTTCAATAACAGTTGAAGTTTTTATATTAACCAATTTAAAGTAAATTAATGTCCGTTTAACATTTAAATTTAACATCCTTCAACACGCTAGTTGTAATATTTTTATATAGATCCTTACGGTACTAGAAACACAGTGTGCTTTAGTATTTAAACTGAAGTGCTTTATTTCCGTAACAGTTTATACAAGTCATCGATTGAAATCGCTGCTCAAAGACGTTCAGAATGGCTCAGCCCATTAAAAATTTACTTCTGATAGATAAAGCTCACATTCCGTACTACTTGAGAATTTTATAGCAATTTTATTGTTTGTTCTGATCACTAGTTGCCCGCTCACCTAGTTATTTAACGGATGACCCGTCTTTGTTTAAAACTTAGTCAGTTAATATTCAAAGTAATTTTATTGCGCATAAAATTTTTAGTGATTCATTAAAAAAGTCGTTGATAGTCTTTGTTGGTCGTTTATTGGCGGGAAAGGAGCAGCTTAATCACTGCTTCATTATGTAGCGCTATCTCTTTTAAATTTAAAATGTGCACAAAAATAAGAATTGTTTACGAAAAATTTCGAGTCTTTTCGTTTAGTCTTTGACAAAATTGCGGTTTTGCGGGAAGATAAGTTGACATAACGCTACATGTTTCTCTAAGCTGCGTTCTTAAACCGAGCGGTCGCTTAATAGCAAACAACACAAAAGGCTACATAATGAATAGTCTAGAAAAAACGGCGCGTCTCTCGTTATGAACTACATGCATAAATGATATGGCGTATCTGACAAATGGTACGGCAAAGTTTAACAATGCTGGTGCTTCCAAGTGACCGTTCAATTATGCAAATAGGGACTCGTCAAGCGATGACAACTGTTTAACAGTTGACAAACGTGCGACGCCACGTAATAAAACCAAAAGATCGCACATAATATGGCCACGGCAAATTAGACCGGCGCTCTCACCTTTATTTTTATCCGGAACCCATAAAATATGAGACCTACGTCATGTTTGCACATTTACGTTTTGGGAGTAAAAAATGGCAACATTTCGTTCACCAGTCAATTTTATGAATTTGCCGATAAACACCCAAGCGATGTTACCATAACCAAATTGAGGTCGGCATTTTTGCGGTTTTTTAAAGGTATTATTATGTTCACAATTCAAATTACTATGGGATGATACGATGTTTGTTTCAATAGGATTATCTACTTTTGTTCGAGCTCTGGCTTTTAGGGGAGCAGATCATGCAAGCAGCGCATAAAAGCCATTGCCGTATGTTAGTTTCTTATCGAAACATTCCGATTAGATATCTTGTAAGTGCTGGGTGATTTACTTTCATTACGCTAAAGCATTACCGACATTACAAAAGATAATTACGGAGCAATTAACGGCAGGCGCTAATAATGGAAATGAGATTATAAATTAATCAGGAGCAATTTTTCGTCCGTAACTCCTCATTAAACTGATCCAACGCTCAGGGTGCTTTATCACTCAGTCAAATTGCGTTTCGCTTAATTTTCTTTCGCCGGCAGGTGTGTTCGACAGAGCAATTATTTACGTGACGTCACACCCCCCACTCGGCTCCATATTCTTCCTCGGCTAAACTTTACCAGCGCTACTGTTCAAGATAGTTTTAAACTGTTAATTTGCTCTTGTAAGTTTCCTTATCATAGCAATTCCATTTTAAAATTATTAATTACTCGCCCAATAAGCTATCAATACATAGTTGATACACGAAGTCTTCGAATGTTGACAGTTGGTTAAAAAGAAATAGGTAAACTGTATAGATACATAAACATACATTTAAATAATTTTAATCACGTAATTGCAAATACAATGAATAATCGGAGTTTAAGCTCTTCAGCTTACCAAGGCCGTATAAATACTTACGAAATGTCAAAAGCATTTCCCGCGTTTAGAAATGTCACTGAGGGTGACATGCCTATGGTTTTGTGTCACCGATTTGACAGTGACATATTATGATATTAAAATATCAGCTATATGTAACAAAATATGATTGTTATTTGTAATTTTATGTATTAGTTCTCTTTTTAATTATTTTATCTGCTTATTTCTGTATTCATAGACAATGGATAACCGAATATATTTGGCAATAAAAGTGTTCAAGATGTCTGATTTCAATCAAGCGATGTTAGAAATGACTGGGCATTTGCGCAGGTTGACTGACATTTGTAAAAGTAAAATCGATACGTTGAATAACCTTTAATGTGAGTACTTAAGACATGATATTACTATACAGACTGCTCAAAAACATTCTTTGTGTTATTTAAGCCAATAAATTGCATACAAAACCTTATGATAGACATCAAAAGTAAAACATATTTACGTACAGTAAAATAGTAATTAAATAAAATGCTATAAAATATGTCATCAATGACCTAATGCAATCTAAAAGTGAATCACCTAGTGAGGGCATAACAAAAATGTTCTATGAATTATTGAATATTTCTTTATTTGAATTTCTAAAAGAGTATGTAAGATAAACAAAACTTAAGATATCTCGTTTCGAGACATCCTGTATATAGCACACGCTAACTCTATCACGCGATCCCTAAAACTGTTTGTGTAGTTCGATCATACATGATGTCGAGGGGTAATGGGTAAAGGATTCGTTTTTGATAGATATCTTTACATTACATTTATATACGATAGCTTGTATCGTTGTTTATAGAGTTTTAGTTTTTATAATATCCGGTTTTACCAAATTGAAATGATATGGGATTACATTCACGCCGAGTTGTCTCATAGTGAAGTTATCTAATTTGCTATTTATAATTTAATGAGGACACATTTCATACATGTTTGGTTAGCTCCAAGGTGCAAAATCTGAATTTGTATTGTTTGTTAAAACGCGTGCACACACACATACGCGTGTATCCCACCTCAATGGAATTGGTGCATTTTGAAGACTCGGACAAAATCGTTTTATATAATAAAATCCCCTGTACCTTGAGGGATTAATCGTCCTACTTTTCTCTCTCGACCGTAATCCTCACAGGGAATTGTGTGGCTACGATCTCCTACAATCATTCCGTTTCATATACTATCGCCCGAAAGCGGCTTAGACTTAATACTGGTAATACTATTAAAACTCTTGGATTATGAACAGTTTAAAATTGAGTTATATTTTACAACAAGTCTATTTTATCTTATTCCTAGCTTTGTGTTCCATTTAAAAGCAGCGTAATGCCAAAATAAAAACAACTTGCTACAAGCCTGACAAATCGTGAGACAATACAATTAAATGTATCGATTTGTATAAGGACACAGTTCTATTTCAATGAAACTTAGCTGCGGGTAACAATTATCGTGAACCGGTAGTAGAAGTCCAAAGACGTACTTGTGTACGTAGTTGCGAAGTACGTTCATAGGATTTACTGCATCACTAGTTGCGCTCAGATAACTATCGTCAGTATGCTTTAACTTATGAAATGGTCTTTGTGCAACCGCGTCTTTGTTGACTGAATGCGAATAATTACATTCATTCTGTTGGGATATTGATTGTGAAGTTTTTGTTAGCTAACGGCTCAGCATATTGTTGTATGTTGGCTAGATAGTTGATGGGAGACTGAAATTATAGCACAATTCTGATAGAAAACTGATTAAGTTAGGCGTTGAGCCGAGGTGATATTAGATTGTACCCACCATGAGTTTACTGGTGGCAACATGGCTTAGTACGTGTCACAATCGGACGCCGCTTCAGAATTAACCGCCGCCAGCCCGCTCTAAATGTCACTCTTATTATCATCTGACACGTGGATTACGAGGATAAATTGTTTCATCGTTCGAAGTGGCCTTTTCACTCAGTCTCCAAATCTCTTTATTCCGCTCACTAGGTCTCTGACGTTTTTAAACTAGTTTGCAGTAGTCTGTCAATTAAGCATCTGATTGGATGTAACAATCACTCAGGTATGTCACGTTTACCTCCGAATGAAGTTTCACACGAGCCTGTTACCTCTGTTGATGCCATTTTCCGAACGGATAATAAGTTTAGCATGCGCTATTACCAATCGGACGCTGACTGGACTTGCCTATGCGACAATCAATTCGTTGCCGTTCGACCGTTTTGATTTTCAGTAACAACTCTCGAATGATTTAAGTCGATTTTCGTTCACTGGTATAATCTATAGAAAATCGTGGAATGTAAATTACGAGACGGGTTTCTGGTTGAAACAGCGGCAAGGGTCTGCCACTTTACTTCAATTGACATTCTCATCACGAACGCGTAGAACATTGTCCCATCGCAGTTCCACGCCGATCGCATTAATTTCTCCATTTTAGAAACGATTTAATAGACAATCTGCAGATTCTATTTCAAATCTATTCCGTTTACCGTTAACTTAAATTTACTTCCACAATTACTTTATTGAGTTTGCAATGGCAGAATGTTCTTCCAAATATAGCGCTATTTTGTGTGTAATATATCCCGAATATTTGTAATAATTGCAGGGAAAACCATTATCCAGTCTCGTTCTTATTGCAGCATTACTTTTCCTGAATCGGCAAATCGTAATAGACTGCGGTCTCTGCTTGGCAATACCTTCGATATATCCTCGAGAGTATTCAAATCAATCTCTGAACATTTTCAATTTATTTCAGCGTCCTTATCTGCAACGGCCTCAGTTGAATTAATCTGAGCGGACTGTACTCCCTCTCGCCGGAAATTAAACGAATTAACGCCATCCAAACGTACATTTTTCACTTTGAAACTCGCGTCCTATCGATCTTATTTTTCAAGCTCAAATCTATGCGTTTATCAGTCCTTAGATTGAACAATTGATACGTCGGTGATGTACGCTGAATTGTAAATTGAATCGATATTGATTCGTCTACGCTCCATTTATTTGGGCTGCTATTTGATTAAACAACGACACTGTATCTCGACGTGATTAGAATATTTATTAATCGCGCCTCCAGCTTATCACTTCGTAAATCATAATGATAATATAATATAAAGTTCCTTTATCAGTTTTAAAACCACTATATTGCATAACTATTATGTACTATTTAAGCTTTACGTGTATAGCAGCACCTACAAGGGTTGCACATAGATTTAATTGTAAAAACAATTCGCACATTACGTAGTAAAATACGCGTTAGGCCAATCGCTCAAGCATTTCAACCGGCATTCCGTGGTGTAATAGAGCCATAAAGCCCAACGAACACCTGCTCCGATTCTACGATACCCGCTAATTAATTCAGTAAACCCGAACCCAATATCTACGATTATTTCACCGTAACCTAAATCGAATGTATTATTTTTTATAACTTATTATTACATGAAGGCTATCGCTACTTATGTGCGATCAAATCCGAATTAGTTAATTATATGTTTTGTTAAAAAAAAAAAAAAAAAAAAGGGGGAAAAAAAAAATTTCCCTTTTTAAACAAGAACATATACAGTATTGATATAAATAACTGTGCACTCTTTTTAATTCTGGTATATTCTATAAATAGTTTTAGTCTTATTGTTCACCGTAAAGACCCACTCAGATAAAATATTATTTACGCCGAGTTATTCTTAAAAATATAGGATTTCTTATCTAAATTGAATCTGTTTATAATATCCATTGGTTACTGATATTTTGAATATAGAACAACAACAAATGTCGAAAAACAATTTACATAGATGATATTAATTAATACAACGAATAAATCGCTATCATTAGCTTCTATTTGTTTTCAAATTGTTAATAACTAATAACGTTGTTTCATTTTACATTCAACTCTACTGACATGTTTGACGCGTTGGCTTTTAATTTTATGCATAATTCATTTAATTAAGGCTTCCATTTTGTGAATTGTTTTGGAAATTTTAAGTGACAATGACTAAATTACGATTGATGAGATTCTCTATTTCTGATTTCGTTTACGAAAAGTTTTTTTGTTGGTGCATTCATCCATTTGGATTGTTTGAAAGAAACTATTTGTAACATTTATATAGTTTATTGTTAATCGACTTAAATATATCAAGAATTAAAATATATATTAACAAATTTAATAATGAAACAAAATTATAAAATTCAATTGAATTGTAACAGACACGAAATATGTATTATTCAGTAAAATAATGAAATTCCTTATAATAGTTCTTAAAGTAAAATAAACTTCGTCCAAGTCTAGACAATGTTGTTTGCAACTCCGTCGGGATCATTTCAAAGAATCGCCTAACTCTACCGGGATTTACTAAATAGAATTACTAAACAAAATCTTAAATGGCCACTTCAATATCAATAAATGCATAATATTTGTATTCTTCATGATACGAGTTAGGTTTAATAATATAGATAAAAAACTTATACAAAAACAAATCTAATACACCTTTACGAATATTCTTTCTCTGCATCGATTATAGATCCACATTACTTATTTAATAAATCATCGTACCGAACCACAGTGAGGTTTAATATTAATTCAAATAGACACAAAAGAGTTTTTACTCTAATAGTAAGTTCCCAATCCAAATAAACATAATCTGTGGGTGTATGGCTAATGTAGTATGTAGATTTAATAGATAGAAGTTTATGTTATAATTATATCGAGTACCAACTTGTATTTTACAACAACTTTGCTCCACCTACAAAGTGTTATCACGAACGAGGAGCAGCTGGTACTACCTTACCGTGATTACATCATTTTTTATCCCTCTCAGTACCAGCTTAAGCGATCCTTGTACTTATAACTAGCGGTAACGCCTCTGCTAGTTTAAACGTTGTGAATCAGGTCTAATAATATTTTATAATTTATTAATTTAGTTATTTATATGTAATTAAATTTAATTTTGGATTGATTAACACTGCAATACAACTAAAATAATAAAAAATTGCCTCACTTTCAAGAAAATAGTGATGCGTCTTACGGCTATTATAAGGAAAATTCTCCCAGATAAAAATCGTAAATGTTTCCATGAGATTACGTTGTTTTTTAAACTAAATTGCGTTTGTTTTGCTAAGCAAATATCTTATATATATCGGTTCTCATAAAATGCTCGTGAATCCGCGTTGACGTTAATGAGGCGGTCCCTATCGTTATCTATAAAACGTACGTTTACAGCCTTGCGAATTATCTCTTTCCGCAACGCTTTTAAATTTAAGAATAGCGCATTTGTAAAATCTTTTACCTAATCTTACAAAAGTGAGTGTTACCATATACTATTTATAAAAAATATCTTTTGGGAATGTCATTTGTGTTGATCTTTTTGAATTAGAGATAGTCTAGATTGCCTTTTGACAGAAAATTTATCAGACAAAATTGTCTGCGTGATTGTGTCGTTATAGATATTAAATGTTATATTTTTATGGGATTTAATATTCAACGTAATGCCTTCTCATCAAGTGAATTATGATTTTGATCTCATACAAAGTTCCAAGTTTACTAGACTTCATAACTTCTCCCTCTCAACCATTCAGCTCTGGGTGATTTATGTAAACTAAATTTTGAATAAAGCATTTTTCATTGCTCCAACTTTGTTGTCACATTTAAATGTTCAATATCTACTTTACATATGCAACCGTAATAAATTAGATATATGACATCGTATTTCACGACTCAATGCATTTGGCTTCACATAGCGGACGTACGCGAAGATAGAACTCGTTTTTCTTATCTATATAGACCTAATAAAAGAAGCATATACTCGAGTTCGGCGTAATGAAATAAAGTTCAGTTCAGTTTAACCTTTTACATATTGAACATAAACTCAGTTTTGGCATTATTCAAATGTCAAACATTCTATTATATAATAAGCACATATAATGTACGACCTATACGTCCGTGATGTATGACCGTGTGTAAAAATGTAGCCTGATATGATTTTAAACCAACCAACCAAGTTCGTCTAATTTGAGAAGAGAAATTTGAATATAGAATCAATTTAAATTTAAGTTAATGCTGTTACCTGCTTCAATTGGTCAAAGACAGATAGTGTGGTCGACATGCAAGCAGCGATTGATTAGCCGGGCCCGCACTTCCCTGCACGGCCTGCCTAATATAGCCTACCTACTGATTGGCCTGTAAGCCAGCAATTCTGCTTTCCAATACCCTAAATCTATAATCCTGATAAGCTGTTACTTAGAGCTTAGGAAGCACTCGATCTAGAAGGGTCTATAATGAAGACCAATTTGGGGTAGAGCTTTAACAACATTTTTTCACTTTTAGACTTCAACGTGATCTATTTTAAGCCTTACCAATCGTTATACTACTTACTGCAAATTGAAAAATAACGGTAACTGAATGTTAAACGATTTATCCTTGGATTATTGCATACATATTTGGAGTTGCAACTTTTTACTTGGAAACAAAATTCAGTTAAAAGAAATTATGTGCCAAAAAATAATATCCTTGATAGCTAAGATAAAACGATGCCATCTGCCCAGCATTAAAACGTTGCCAGATTTTATAAATTATACGCTAGGCTTATCATTAGTCTTGCAGTGTTTCCTTTGAATCTTAATTTTCCGTCACATTTGCGGCATGTTTAAGGCAAAAAAATTCTAAGACAAGGCCAAGCATGTAACTTTAGCAGCCCGTGCAGAAATACAATTTAGAACTAAACCTTTATAGCTGTATACATATAATTTACAACTTTCGGTCATCTAGTGAGTTCTTATTTTACATCGATATGATGAAAAATAGTAAAATTATAAAATATACCAGATATACTGATATTACAGTAGTATAAACTCCTTTCACAGTAATAGAAAAAATACGATTAGATACAACAGATCCGCTTAGGAACTTTGTTCGTGTGTGGCGAATTAATCAGTGTTCAAAACATTTGCACTTATAAACCGTTCGATACAAGGAGCCGAATCCTTTTGGGCTAGATTAGTTTATTTGCGGCTAGCACCGATCCTCATGAACATAGTATACGTTTCACAAAGTTTGAGAGAAATTAGAAAGTCAGTCTAGCACGCAAATCTGGGTTTACTTCGCTCACTGCAAATGTCATTTCAAACTTTCCCGATCCGGTGGACGCATGAACGCTTTATTCCTTGTTATACTTTAGTCGGATTATGAAACAAAAAACTCTACCCTTTTTTCTATACACTGATTTGAAGCGAAGTTCTTGCGCGTCACGCCCTCCAGAACCCGCCTAATTGTTTGACGAAAATAAATGATTCGCTAAAATAAAAGCAAACGAGACGCTCGGGCGTTCATTTTTTACCGTTAATTCCAGAGAAATCGTAATTCAACTAGGAATAATGTATTTTTTTATTAGAAGTTTCAAAAATTTTATAGAATTTGTTTTTGACAGCATTTCTGCATCTAAAGCGATGCTTAATTAACAAATTGTTAACAACTTTTATAGAGCAATAAATTCTTTTAGATAGAAGAAATTAATTAAATTATATTGTGTAAGCGATATCTAAACGTCACGCACGAGAGTATTAGCACGAACGGGCCACAAATACCAAGAGTTCATGGTTATTGCCCGGACATTTTAATATATCTGTGAGGTTTAACTTTTTTGTATTCGCGATAACGTTGACGACATTGATGTGATATCAACTCTTTCAGGACATATGAGAATTGAATTTAAATTCACGGTTGAGATCGTGATCAAAATCAAGAATATCATGCCACTATATATAAGTTCAGAATAAGTACGTTGGATTGAATCGAATGAACATTCATCATAGTTTGAACAGTTTGTCAAAAACGGAATTTAGTTTTGATTGTATTACATTTGTTGAAGATAAAATATAAATTAAAATATTAATTATGCCCGTACCCCCTTTTTTGACACAAACATACCTTTTTTTTTAGTTTATTCATTTATTTAGTTTATACAAAAACAGCATTGCTTATATAACTTCAATTATGATAACGTAAATCAACCACACACGTTCTATGTGAATTTTCAAGATGATTTCACGCGAGAAACTCCCACTATTCACTGTAATTAATTCAATTACATAAAATATTAAAGACATATTAATACGCTTAAGTCTTTGAACACTTTAATGTATGCAAAATGGGTAAGTCTGAAAATCCGTTAGTAATTCACCGGGCTTACTCCATTAAATTATCACACAATTCAGGAAAACCATTTAGATATCATACTGCGGTTACTGTTCACTTAAACAACACTGGATTTTTCGCGCTTTTATTGTTTTCGCCTAACAAGAATATAACAACTCTTTCGTGTTAAAACAGCCTTTACAATTCGGTTAGAATGAATATTTAAGCTACTTCTCCATATACAATAGCCGGAGAGGTCCTTAAGCCAAATTTATCTTAAAGCTTTCTTGTACGCAGAGAATTCACTTTTATATAGTGAGAGTTTTCATGAAAATTATAGTTTAATTTT
Source organism: Pontia daplidice (assembly GCA_963693355.1). Classification (NCBI taxonomy): domain Eukaryota; kingdom Metazoa; phylum Arthropoda; class Insecta; order Lepidoptera; family Pieridae; genus Pontia; species Pontia daplidice. The sequence goes on along the minus strand of CAVNZL010000012.1, from coordinate 834,699 downwards.
ATAGCGCTTTATTTTACTTCTACATAAATTTGAGTTTACGTTTCTTAACAGTTTATAATTCTCGAGTCGAAAGTTAGTAGTTCTTTACTTAAATATACTAAAGCCTAGTAGTAAGTAGATAAAGAAATCCAATATGATCTGTTCAAAACAAACACGAATATTTATTGTGTTTACGCTTTACGATTAATAATATTTTTATCAGTGTTACACCTAACATAATGTTTTAATTTAATTGTATATTCAAGCATTTAAATATTAATAAAAATAATAATATAATGAAAAATAATAGATATAAATAATGATTATAATAAATAATACACTCTATTGGGGACCACCAAAAAACATGTCTATCGTCAAACTTTTAAAATTTTATAAATATTAAAAAATTGCCAATAAATTCTCTATTTTCCTATTAATACGATAGAATATAAATTTGAATGGTTTTTTTAATATTACAATTTAGACTGAAATGAATAATTATTTCTATTAATAATCGTACAGTATAAATATTTGTTCTTTTAGTGTTTTTATTTATTAGCATTAAAAAATATATTTTTTTAAATTTTTATTGAAAAATATTGACAGGAATATGTAAAATACGCAGACATTCAAGATTGTGTGTGTGACTTTGTACGGTGGTATCCTAAATGAATTAAAGCTAGTCCAATGAGGATCGTATATAAAACTATATTTACATTTCATAAAACTCATATTAACTTATACAACATATATGTAATTTGAACAAATATTTATCAAATTGCCACTATGTGGAAGAGTAGTGTAGTCACACCGATTGCTAACTAGATATGTTGAGGTAAATAATTTTATACATTTGCGATTATATCCATTAAAGAAGTTTGGTTAAACACAGAACATTTATTCAGAATCAATTCTTTACCCTAAAACAACATATATTGTCGACCTTTGATTAGATTAAATAACCGATTAATATAGCTTGTGTAGGGACAAAAAACTTCCTTATTACCTACGCAAACAACTTTCAAACAACCATTACTCAAAGTATTATTCGACGCATTGTAAATTATCGCGTCTAATGAAAAATGATTTTGTACCGCACCTAGCCATCTTTCACGGTTTTGTTTAGAATTGTTATCTATCGTTTTTAATGGCTTGCGTGCGGTACTTACGTGCTATTCGCATATAAATTAACAGATTTCGGCTATGTAAAGATAACGCAAGGGTGAAACAATCGACTGTTGACTGACACATGACTGATTATATCTAAAAACGCGAATATTTGAGGTGATCTATTCAAATTTATGTAGTAGGATGGTTTGTAAGACTTTGAGGTTTATTCGTTTATGATCATGACTATGATTTAAAAAAAAAACTAAAGTTTAGTGGTTGAGAAAAACGTGAAATTGTTTTTCATATATATTTTTAATGATTCAGTAATTTATTCTATTTATAAGATATATTTTGATGGTTCTATAATTTTGATTAAGATTATGAAATTTTTTAATAGTTTCTTCTTGTTTATTAAAATAGAACATAAATTTGTCGTCAACATAGAACCGATAGTAGCGTAGATGAACTACACCACAATTCCCGTATGTTTAAATTTAAATATTGTGGGTAGGTTTTTTCGAATTTGGAATTTCCCTTTAAAACAACCCTCAAAAATCACGGCCCAAACGTTACCCCAGATACATGCATGTTTAATTTCAAATCTGCAGTATCATTGTACACAAAGTGACCATTTATGAGACTCCCCCACAAAACAATAGGACAGTTATCTCCGCTTCGAGAGCTCCGTCGGATGATGTGAATTTTAATTACATTTTTACGATACTAATACGGAGGCTCTTAGGTATGTAAAGGGTTCAACCCTCCATTGGAACTAATGCTTCCGGCGAGCGCACACAAAAAACATGACCTTCCCAGCCTCATTCAAAGGATAGTGGGGTAGACAAATCTTCACAAATTTTTATCTATGTTTAACCTTTCTGGATATGTCCTTACATCTTGTATACATATATGATATTCGTGAAAGACTTATTCGTTAATTGTATAATTAACACATAAAAAAAATACGCTATTCAATTGTTACAAACAACAGTTGCGATTGATACACGTGATTGTAAATAATTACTTTTTATTATTAAAAAATATTTTATTGAAATGTTTGATTGAACATTCTTATCTTAGCATATACGTATTCGAAATGAGAAGTTCTTCTTTATTTGTCATAGACTATACAATGCACGGGTTCCTAATTCAATATGACATAGTTATGAGCCATAAAAGTACAGTGTTTTCATATGAGATTTACAACCTTCTCTCCGTAAAACGTTTGTCTAACAAAGACTATATATTACAGAAACATTTCGGTTGCCCTTTGGGCGTTAACCTTTACCGAAACGCATATCTAAGGCTAGGGCAACACGAAGCGTTTTCTGTGCCCACAAAAGTATCTGATAAGCAACGGCGAAAAACGCAACGTGTTCCAACAACCCTAATATATCTTACGCTCTTACCAAAATCCGCTAAAATGGGCTCTGTATAAATCATAAAACCGGAACTAAGCGGCTCGAAAGGGCTAACTAAAAAACAAATGATCGTATAAGCTCCAGTGATCATGAAAACACCATAAAAAGACAAAAAAAAATATTAAACGTTAAAATGAAAACCGACAACACAATGAATCCTGGCTTTCCATAAATAACCGAGGCTTTCGTTGCGGATGTGGGTAGGTTTTAAGAGTTTATATAGCATTATATGGCCAATGAGAAAATTTGAATCGTACTTCTGTTTCGCTGTTAATACATGTTTAAATTGAATCGGTGACTGTAATTCCGATATTGACCGCGAACGATTAGTATGCTCCAAATGTTTTGTACCGTAATTTTTGCGAAGGGCTTGTAATCATTTCATCCAGGGGAGATAAGGCTCGGCGCGTTTATAACGTCAAATTCAATTGAGATCTTTCATTTTTGACGCGAAGAGATTACGTCACTAGATGCGGGATTGGATATTACTAAATAATCTGTTTAAGGGGAAGAATAATTGAGACTTTTTTTATTTACACTTTACTAAAGTGAGGCTTTGCTTTCATATAAATATATTTTTTTTACATAAAACAGGGGGCAAACGGGCAAATGGTAAAATGATACCGCTGTCCATGGACACTCGCAATGCCGGAGGCCTCACTAGTGCGTTGCCGTCCTTACATTGTTACTTAGCCCTTACATACATACTGAAATGTAAAGGAGATCAACTAAATTATTATTTACACATTTTTTATTCGCATGACAATATCATCTGACATTATAGAATGTCAGATGATATTGTCATCACATTAGGGTAGTTTTACTACGATTTGTACTTGAAATAAGATTTGTCATCAATCGTCTATGCGTGGGAATCCACATCTATTGTTCACATTATAAATAGTCAAACAAAATCGGCATAAAAGGAGTAACAATTCCCATATGAAACTGTCATGTACTCTAATCGTTTCTTATCGAGTCGGCCGCCATTACACTTCTTATGGCTCGTTATGTGTCCCCGACGGGCAGTCATAATCTGCATTGTCATTTACATGAACGATATTTTTTCATTCCTCGCAAAAACACTACTGTCAGTGGCTCGCCGTCGGCGATGGCGTTTGATACGCCACGTTATTACGTATATTTTTTCGATTCGAACGATATGTTGTGAGAGTTTCCACTATGCATTCGAATTTTCCCGCGTCATCTTTTACCACAAGTCTCCCGAAATCCGAAAACATAATTCAATTTGTGAAAGTTTCAAAATATGACTTATTACCGTCAAACGACACTGAGAGGTATCTTAGAAACTGACGAAGTATCTTTTTATATTCATTTTTTGTCTTGAATTTCAACTTAATTCTTGCTCCAAATACTTGGGACAGATGTAACAAAATATAAAGGCACTTAAATAACATATAAAAATATTAAAAAGCAGTCAAGAGCATGCGGCAATCTGCTGATAGCAAGTACATAATAATAAAGGTTATAACTTCACGTGCGCTCTTATCTTTTGTATGGGGAGCACTGCATTCGATCCAATTTTCCCAATACAATCGGATCTTGGGGTATTGTAGTGGCATTATCTCCGACGGTGGGCCGTCTCTACTGCGACCGGGGTGAATCTTACATCTTTTAAATCGTGTCTACAACTATCAGGAATATTAGTATAGCAGTTGATTTAAAATAAAAACGTGCTAAATACTCTTATTCCTCACTTTCTGTTGGTCCAATAGAACCTTTCTAAGCATTAAATATTCAAAGCCTTTAAGGGGCTACACGCATAATAATTTGAAATCCAATCGGCAAGCCTGCCTGGGCGCCTGGGGAAATCCCTGAAGGTGAGAAGCCGGACACTGGAAAATCTTCCTTCCCTCTCTGATAAGATTGTCCGGTGCAAGTCCCAAAACGCTGAGGGATTGAAAACTTGAATCGAATGGAAACCGACACACTATCCTTAGGGTTCAATAAATATTGTAATATGTCTTATTTTTGTTTATGTTACGTTTCTTTTAAATAATTTGAAGTAGCAAAAATGCTGGATTGATGATATAAAGTTTTTGTAAACAAGTACTTACTTAATTAGATTGAATGATAATTTTAATTTACCCTGTCACTTACGCCCTCAAATTGGGTAAATTTTTGGTAAAGAAACATAGTAAACGCTGTAATTTGACTTAACTTTTATTTGCAATGAAGAAAGTATTTTTAAAGCCCACACAAACAGAATTTACTTCTCCAGTGCTCAAATATTAAAGCAGATGTTATGACATCGAAACATATACCTCCGGGACCTAACTAAGAGGGTTTAAGAATTTTTCCGTACGATCTTGGACTCGGTTATTCGAAGCAATGTTTATTTGCACTGAAAGCGGAGTTGTTTGGGGAAAGATCACTAATGTAATTAGTACAGTCACCGAACAAATATCCATTTAGCTTAGATACATAATGTGAAATTAATAGAAATTTTGTATTTTCTTGTAATACAGATCAACTATGAAATGGAAATTCTTAGATTCACTTGAATCATGTCATTACTTAAAAGTCCAAATCAAGACTTGGTAACTACTTATAGATGACATTCGATTACACCTCTGAACATTTCTAATTTCCTGGCCCTCGAATGTGGTTAACGCAATTTCCGAAACTACGCCACGATTTGAAATCGCATTGGGACTATATTACCGCTCAATCAAATGAGATCTTAGTTCGGAGCTAGTTTTATCTCGCGCAAAAAGTTAAAATTTCAGCGAATTCTCCACAACCCCATTCGTAAAACTAAAACGCTGTAAAGAAATTCCCGTAGTTAAATTTTTAAGGATTAATTATTTCACTCAAATTATAATAATTGGAAAGCTGAGAGAGCTTTGAGGTCCGAATTTTTAAATTAAGCCGTAATTTTTAATATTTGCTCGTTGCGTGTAGTTTAATAACTACATGTTTTTCATAGTTTGAAGCACGTATAATTTCAACTTACTAATTTTTGGTTTTAAATTCCAGCAAAGCGACACCACAACGCAAATATTTCGCGTAAACTCTTTTACTACATAGTTGTATTTGCAAATGTTTTGCAATGTTGTAAACTTCTTTCTTCATTCTGCGTGTAGCATTACAAAAGTTTATCGAAGACACAATGTGATTATTATTTTCTATTTCACCCAAGTATGTCTTAATGAAATTCCTAATAAATTTAAAGGGGATGCGGAGAAATGAGATAATTTACTTGGAAAAGTTTTCACTGCCTCTTGAATTTAGAGCAGCTCAGAGAAATAGAATAAAAATTGTTTCTTTATTTAGATTAAGGCTCATCGTATCTAATAAAGCAAGATTTTATAACTTCATTTTGATAATGTTCACTCGCATTATGAGTGCATCATTCGAAAAATAGATTGTAAATTTTATATACACACAAACATATTTTCTTAAATTTGCTTCAGCTGATCCCAATTGAGATTGTTCTCGAAAATCGCTTTGGTAACATTAACATGTCTAAGAAATGACGTTTAATTTAAAATGTTCTTTAAAATCTCTGATATGAAAGGGAGAAATCTCTCCAATAGACGGACAAAGAATGGGTTTAATTCCGAGAGCAGTCGAAACTTGTCGATCGAAGCTCCGCGAATTCGTCGCCATTTATCATTAGTTTCATTTATTTTTGCGCCTCAGAGATATGATTTATCACGCCACGGCTACGAGCGTAGGTTTGTTTTTGCTACGAAGATATTAATCGTCATGCGCACCACCCGTCGTTTGTTATCGTTACTGTGGCACCACCCATTAATTACCAATGAACGTCCGGCCACGCTATGATAAAGGTAGCGTTGTACTTAAAGCCTTGCCAGGTGACAGGGCCACTCAACCCTTTTTAAGCCGTCGCATTTAACGCCCAGTGTCCGATGTCATAAAAGTGTCCGATTCGGATATCATCGTGCGTCGACGCCAAAGCCGACGATTAACTTGTACCTTTTGTGCCTGCTTAAAATTAAATAAAGGCTCTTATCCCTTTTTCATAAAATCTAACGGATCATTACGTAATTACAAGTTAAATCCATGTCGAAAATAAATTCAATTTGTCTAGGATATGAAAAACGTAAAACTTCATCCAGAATATACGTATTGGACTGCAGCAACCTTTCAAATCGATTGCGCAATATTTTGTTGACGCAACAAATGTTACCGAGTGTCTTATGTAGTTTTTGCACGGCATGCCAGAATTGACGGAACGTTCCGATGCACCTTTTATCTTGACTTGATCAATATTAAAATTGAGTGAGGTTTTTAAATTAAAAACGAAGTTGCGGCTAAATGTTGTGTAATTAATGTATTAAAATAATAAAAAATTTGGAAGAATGCCCAATTTGTCTGGAATAAAAAATTATGAAAATAGACATTTGCTTTTAATAACTCATCAGCCTATGATGCCATCTGGTGGGACGCGTCCCCGTGACGTATTGATAGATGGTGTTAGCCAGTGTTGATTGATTGGCCTCTCCAGTTCCGTCGATCCTCTGTCAGTTTATTGAAAGCGTTTACTAAAAATTACATTAGTTATATTTTTATTAATAAACTAAACCTTAGAATTTCAATACAATTCTTGTATCCCTTCCGCGGATTGTAGCATTATAACATGACTATGTTGATATCTGAAAGCAAATTCATTTTGTGTCTGAAACATGCCCATCACAATATTACAATCCAATGTTGAATAATAGATAGAAAAGTAGTTCGAACGCAGCAGGAATTACATCTGACATAACGTCTGGTATTCATAATCTCTAGTCTAATACCGCCATTAGAAACTATTGGAAATATTTTCAATTCATGTAAATATGATTATTTATTTTTGTACTTTTAAATAACTAGATAGGTCCTGCCTCACACAATTACAAGTGTTAGCTTGTAAATTATGTGCAACAGACAAGAACTTATATTACCAAGTTTGAGATCGATTTGATACTGAAAGCGTCTTAATTAAAGATGGGATCCGTAAAGTTATTAATGACAGCGATAAATGCTGTGTAACCTTCATCTAAATGAATAAATACTATTTTCGTAAGCTACAAACAAAAATTATGATATATTAAAGGTTGATAATATGAGATACATATTTTGATATATTGGCCATATAAAATAGTGGATCAGAGTATTTTTGCTAGTTTTTAAGTGTTTAATTTGTGAACGTTCTGTAAATGTGAACTAAACAACATAATTAGTCTATTATTTTAATTTTTTTGACGTTGATTTGTTTTACGTATGAAAAAAATTAAGTTATAATATAACATTAATGATATAAATATAATAAATAACAAGATAAATATAGTTAATAACATGAATATAACATTAATCGTGGTTATTTTGTTGGAATATTTTCTAACAAGCCACAAAATTAAATCTGTAATTTACTTATATCATTGCGTTAAGTTTGATGGCCGGAATGTCGAGAATTACTACCGAACTTTGTATATATTTTGCTTGGTTACTCAAGTTGAAGTTTCATTCGGCTGTGATGTGTTTAATCGATGTCTCGCATCTTATCTTTGAAAATTAGTTAAACTTTGATTATACGGTTCGCGTCCGTTATTGATTACAGTCTAAGTGTTAAATTGAATTCTGTCATTCTCCACGAACTCACTATAATTTCGATCAACGTCAAGAGAAATACAAGGACGACATAAACATTTTATTACTTCCATATTTTTAAAGGTCAAACAATACATTTTAAGTTGTAATAAATATATATATAGAAAACATGTACGTTATCACAAAGGCTGAATCTAACAAAATAATTGAATCGCAAATCCTCTCAACAGACTTATCAGCTTGACAATCTTGTCTTCCTTTGTATTCTATAAACGCATACATAGGGAGACAAATTAAACTGTAACCAAAATGGCTGTGAATAAAGACAAATTATATGTGAAAATGTTGAAACGCGTGAGAAGGACGGTGGATACAGCAGGTGTCCCTATTTTATTAGCCTGGTCTTAGGCAACGGGGAAATGTGCCGTGAGCACCGCTTATGTCAAATAAGCCTTTATTTTATCCCTATATTGCGAGATATTAAGACTTCGCGTAATCCTCGGATATCTGTACAGTAATCGCGTTTACGTAAGTATTGTCAATCCTTATGAAACTTAAGTTAGATGATAGTGTTGTCATGGAAAACGTAAATATTTTAAACCAGTTTATATTTGTGGCAAAGGTACGTGTATGTATACGTTTGAAGGGTACGTTTCTTCACGCGCTAACGGCTAGATCAATTTTTATTAAATCTGGTATTCTTGGTTACATATTATTTGAATACAAGTACAACGCTAATGTTACAATGTGCAGGGGTGTCTTCATTATCGTGAGTGAAGCCGCGGGGAACTGATAGTAATATCTTGCTTATATGAAATAAATATATTTATTGAGCTATAAAGTAGGGGAAAATGAAAAATTAAAATTTGTAATGCCCTCAATGCTTAGACAGGAATGCAATATTATTAAGCAGCTAATTATTAAATTAAATTCTTATTTAATTCTTAAAGATTTTTAGAAACTACACGAATTATGTGATTTGAGTGAATTACATTGGGGTAAATTAGATAGTTCGTCCAGTGACATATATGCGAAATGCGAAAATCTTTTTTGTTCCAATCGCGTGCCAGACCTTTATCAAGCTGTCACACGAGGTGTTTTCAATTGTCACTTACAATGCAGTGAGTTTATACACCTGAAATTCGATATTATTTTAAGCTCTTTACAAAATAAAGGTGGAAAGGTTGACTTGCAGAAATTGTGATGTTTAATTTTTTGTTTTATAGTTATAGGTATATTTTACATTTTAAAGATTAAGAATCGCTACGAATGTTTGTAGCGCTACGGCGTAAGGACAGCTCTTCATATTTCGTAGTATAGTTTCTATCTCTGTGCTTCGTATGTTAGCTTTGGCATTCCTAGTAAAAATTTTCAAGAAATCTTTTCATGTGAAGGTGTTTTGATTTTTATACTAATAAAATAGCTTTGATATTAACTATTTTTGATGTAACATATTTTCATGTATTATAAAAATATGCTACACTATATAATATTAATATATACTAATTAAGTCTATACTAATATAAATTACAAAGTTTGTTTATTTGATTGAACGAGGTATTAGGTGGTTCGGATTGAAAGAATTTTTTTGTGTTGAATAATCGGAAAAAAAGGCGATAAACCATGCCGCTGTCTATATTGATGCTTTAATGAACACTGTTATAAAAATAGGTATATTTTTTCATTATGCTATCATATTTACGCGGGTGAGCTGCTAGCATAACAGAAATATCTCAATTTCAATTACTTGTCGTAACAGCGTCATCTCAGACTAAAACCACTCAGTTATTTACACTAGTCCACTTTGAGTTCCTTTAACTTTAATGGACTTGGTCGAGACACAAACCTCTTTTACTTTCATCAGTAATGAGTATTCTTATGAAATATTATATTTGATACTAAAGTCGGCACTGTTTCAAATTTAATTCCGTTTAAACTAAAATATTGTATAGAAAAAAATTTCAAAATGAAGACCGCGTAGACAGAGAAATACACTGCTTACACTTGTGGTGTGTCCGTTCCTTCTTTCTCACCTGACCAAGAAAAAGCGAGAACCATATCATAGCCTGAATGTCCTTGGTGTGAAAGACCACCATAGTATCTCTAGTGTCCTAATACTTGGCATTAGTTGAATAATATCTAATATAAAAATGAAAATCTTTTAAATTTTAATATGTTAAGCAACAATTGATAAATTTGAATTGAGTTACTTTTGATGCATTTTTCGAAATCGCGCGTGTTCCATTTACCAAGCTTAAACCAGCAGAAAATTTACGATAATCGCATTTTCATATGAAATGCGTTCATGTTTATGAAGTGCGCGGGAATAGGTCGCGTGTACGAGTGCACTATATTGAAGCGCGATTACAGAGTCTTAATAATAACGGTAACAAAAATATCATAATTGTATCATTTCGTGTAGTTTACACGTATCAATTTTGCAGTTACATAAACGAAAATAATTCCAATTAAGATAATGTGTTCCCCTAAACAATACAAGCAGAATCCGAGCTACATAAATAAAATAGTTAAATGCGAATTATAATCCTACATGTTTCGAAAAGGGTCAAACAACTTGCAAATATAATCCCAGGCACCATGTAACCGCTCTCGTTTAATTACTGATAAACCTCTCACAGAAATGAACTAAAGGCTTTTCGAATGTTATTAGAAACACATTTGTGCTGCCTCGTTAATTGCTTTTTGATTTATTTTATCCAGTTTATTGTTTTAGTAAGAATCGTAGAACTATACACGCGTTTTGATGTATTTTCGCTGTTAAAATAAGTCTTTAACTTTAAAGGCAATAGTTTATTTTTTTCGATTGCGCACTACTTACACTAGTACAGATTGTACTATTTTAATAGTTTATTTTAAAATTACCCTACTATAATTACGAACGAAGAATTAATGATAAATATTCCGAATCTGGAAAAAAAATGAATAAAACGTTCTTAACAGAGTTCGATCTTAAGAGATATCGTATCGTATAAGATGAAGAAAACGCGAGCGTTTATAATGTGCACGGGATAAAGATTGATTTATACATACATAAAAAGCCTTTTATATAAATCATATGTTGACGGCTCAAAAATATTATTAATTATTGTACACGAATAAATTTAATTTAATCAATATATAACATTTTGTTAGAAAGTGCATATTAAGAATTTCTGATTCCAATTTTAAAAAAAATATAATATTTCCTTTATTCATTTATCAAGGAAAGCTATAGATATATCACATCTTCAAAAGAATGTTTGTTCCTACAAACCATAGTCAACCGCTATATTCTAATAATTAATATTACACCGCTATTAGATAAATCATGAAATCGTACCGTAATTATATTCGCGAACCTTTAGTAAAACAGTCACAATTAAACTCAACTTTGCACATCACAATATTTTATAAACAACAAGAGAACACTGTAGCTTCAAGTACTTGAAGTTACCTAATTATGGGAGTATCGTTACAATTAGCGGCATGTGGTACCTCCCAGCGCAAATATAACCTCTAAAACTTAGCCGCTCTACATTCCAGATAAGACTCATTTAAACAACGACACGAGTTTGTTATAGAGATCTCAAAACTATGCGCCATTGTTACATTTACATTACGAAAATTTCGTTGATTAACGATTCCCGGCTAAACAGCGTCAGAGTTATTATTTATACCCGACGCTGAAACTTGCTGAAACGCAGCGAGAAGGTGACGCCAATTTGTGTTCAACAACCTGGAAGGGGAACTTCTCTGCACTCAAAAATAATTTGCATATTTAAACAATAGCGCAGCAACCCGCACAAACATTTACTTGTTTTATTCTGATTAGCAGATGTCATTATTTTTATAGATAAATCAACGCAACCGAGGCGTGGCCCTTATTAATAACTGAGACAGCTAACGACGTTCCGACGCAATTGTTACTAAACCGGAGGAATTTTAATTCAGCAGTTTATTAAGTGCGTAAAGTTTTAGTACATCTCCAACGAACGTAAATTAAGTGAATTTTCTAAGCCAGCAAGGGAGCTCTGCGCCGTTTTAAGTGTAATCACCGCGATACTAAGCATTTTAATTGTGCGTGAAAGTCGGCTTTACTTGGACGAGCTTGAAATTTATATATATCTTTTCGTTTCAGGTAAGGGTCGATATTAAGATCTGGACCGGTCATTAATATAAGGTATCGTATAGAAGGATGTAAGTGGAAGGAAATGAGCGGGAGCCGTAAAACTCTTTTCATACAATATTCAATAGAATATATTTTATTATACTGAGATTTCCACAATTTGCCTATAAATTTATGCTATATCTTCGGTTTTATATTCTTCTACAGGGCGAATTTGTTTCTTTTTCACGTGATTCAGTTATAAATCTTGCGAAACGCGTACGCTTCTTTGGTTACGAATCTATTTTATGGCCACATACGTCGAAGGTTAACCAATAAAACCTTTTAACAGCCGTAACTATTTCGTTATAAGATCTGAGTACGCAATAAAAATAAGGGAACAGAAATAAATCTAGGGGCACAATGGCTAGTGGAGGCACAGAGGCACGCAGCGAGCAGCGGTTCTTTCGGACAAATCAATCACACGGGCGCTCGCTTTAATCGCTTCAATTTAAGTTTTTCCCTTCTTGCCGGTACAAATTGATGAAAATAGTTGAACGTTAAATATTGCGATTTGTTGAGCTCGAGAGTACAAACTTCCTCCTATATATGTTTACGGCACGCCAATAAATCTCAGGCGCTTTGTGTTCGCGTCGCCCTCAACATCTTCCTCCATAAATGGCACGTGCGCCGGCTATCTGTGTATTTGTAACGACTTACACTCGAAAAAATTTTACTTATTTATCATAGCTGCTGCTGTTTCTATTTCCTTATTTTCCTTACATTAAGATATTTTAGCGCGGACGGCGCCAACGCCTCGTGTTTGCAACTAACTAGTCATCGTTTGTATTCAGTTATTCACGCGCAGCGCTTTATTTTCCCTTCGAAAATGCGTCCCTGAATTAGAAATAAGCCGTAGGCCACGCAATTCTGCCGGAGACAGGCTTCGCTCTCTAAACTAACCCGAAGATAAATTATTCCGGTACATTTCTCATCACGATCTATTCTTTCCCCGACAAAGCGGCGAATCCCCTGTAGGTGCGTGCTTATCCACAAAATAAAATGATGTCGTGCAGCATATTCACTAAGTAACATCACACTTGTACGATGTTTGTGTATTGTTGGTGTATATGCGTCGTTATGAATCAGAGCTGATAAGCAGTGTGCAGATTTGCAGGATCGTACGACCGCACGCCGGCTGCCAAGTTTCTTGTGCCCCGCCCTCGCATTTGCATGTTATGAACGCGTGCTTGTGTTATTACGTTTTAATGTGTGTGCATCTTTCAAATGAGCTTCACTTTAAGTACGATTTAAGTGAATACTTACCACGAATGGACGCTCATTTCCATAAATGCGTTTATCATTTCAACTTACTTAAATAGTTAAGTTTTTGCCAAGTTTAATAATAAACTGAGTGTGGGTTTATTTATACGGCTCGTTTACAAAGCGTAGCTTTAACAATTAAGTAGCACTTAATGATTATGTATTTTTGGCCGTTTTATGAGAAGGAATAGCTGAATAATAAAAGCTCGTACAACGTTATAAATCAGCGTTTGTTGTAAAAATTGGCCCGCAGTTCGCCCCGCGTCCAATCATTAGTCAAAATATCGGAGTGCAGCAAAAAGCGAACTAATTGCGCTCTTGAAGGACAAGGACCACTCCACTCTGTCGCAAATGTACTTAGTCACGTTTAATAGTTTTTCTATCTCGAGAATCTTGGCCTTAACATTAAACTCACTTTACGATTTTTATTTGGTACGAAACAATTTGTATCAATTATTCTGGACTCTTAAAAATACTCAATTATGCCGAGTCGAGAGTTCTTTGAAACAAAATTTACTCGGGATCGAAGCTAAGGTTTTTTGTAACAATGAATCGAGCCTTTTTGTTATTTAAATAGTTATACTTGCGCCAAAAAATGTACAAGCAATTTAATTTGAAAACTGAAAATTTTTAAAGGAAAACTTAAAGTTCAGTTCACATTTCCGCGTCGCGCCCGCCTCAAGTAAACACCTCGCAAGTTACCTATTCTGTAAGTTCTTAGAAATTGATTTTTAAACTGTAAACAAGTTGTTTCAAGCAAAGACTAGGGAACATGAAAAAACCTATTCTAACAGAAAGTTTGGAATGAAATTAGTTTAAACGAGAACTTCATTTCAGTTTTTTACCGGGAAGGTTCTGCAATTGCATGAAGATTCCAGTGGAAAGTTTCCCCTGCAGATTTTGATTACACACGCTCCTTGAAGAAACTTCCTGGCAGATGAGAATATTAAATCTTATTTAACTTAGACATCTGTGGGTTTTGTTATTTCGATGCTCTGTGGCCTTTGCCGCGAGCATACTTTATACCTCTGAATTTTCATATTCACCATTGATTCTGTTTGCTATTCATATCAGGTTTCAGCTGGCTTTCACCTATCTGAATCTAAATATTTGATGCACATTCGTCCAATTTAGACTAATTTAATGGAAATCCTTTAAGAGAGTTAGTTACGCCTCGTTGAAATGAAATACAGCGTTGCGCTTACTCTACACAATTCTAGGAACAGTTAAAATTTAATTGTGTACTAAAAGTACGTTTATATAATCATTATGTGAAACAATACGGGCCGAGTCGCACGACGGGCCTCATTCCTGTCGACACAAGCTCTTTACATGCTACATTTGTTTAATTGGATATTATTTCAGCTGTGTGACAATCCCGGATGAACTTTGTTACATATGTTATTTTTTTCAACACGATTATTGCTTCCTCTTGGTATCTAAAAGTAAGTTACGTTCATTCGAATATTACATTTCTATAAGTTTAACAAGTGAAGCTAATGTCAGTTCAAATAGAAAAAGGCAGACGAAATATAAAATCAGTATAAAAGGATTCGATGAGGGGCGCCATACAGACGGTAGAGCCTCGCGCTCGCGTCCGTCTGGAATATAGCATCTATTCAGAGTATCACAAGATTTCATCAATGTTGCAACCGAGATCGGCAATATTTAAGTTCCATTTAAAATACCATTCTAAAATTCTATTTAACTTGTATTCTCAATCCCTAAATAGCCATTTAATTTGAAATACTTACAGTCGATTAAAAACGCTCCTGCCGACAGACGAAAGAAAATTAGAATCGAAATACTGTTAGAGAGCATCGTAAACATCGAAGGGGCCTCAGACTCAGACGTTTTAATTTTATTAAACATCTCCTGGTGCCCGAGATAAAGTAGATTTCTTTCGCTGCCAAGTAAGAATTTCGACTCGTATAATAATTTAGATTACGTAGCAAGCAGTGAGCGTTCATTATCGTTCTTTTGTACCTGATTTCGTAGAGATCTCATTCGGATAGAACGCCGGTCCACGGCGCGGGCGTTCTCCCGAAATGGAAAGTGCGAAAATGAAATTATAAAGCCCCGCGATAAAAATAAATTAAATCGGATTTCACGTTTCCCAGTAGCCTGGGATGAAGAACGTTTTGTAGTCTGCGAATTCCTTTCTCTTTTTAAATATTTGCTTTAACAGTTGATTTGTGGCGTAATGAGAAAATTCTCACTGTTTTCATTTTTCCCCTCCTTTGTGCTCAGTTGTTTTATTTGTCAAATAGATCCGGAAATTGCGTTATTGTCGCTAGGCATGCAACAATTTTGGCTTGATTTGTTTGAATTCTTTGGTATCATCGTTCAGCGTAGTTTCATTGAACGATTTCGTATTCTCACCTGCGATTATTCAAATTAGGAAACGCTACGACAAAGACGAATGGCGTTAATATCGCATTGTGCGATCGGCCGTGCGATAAAACGTAGCACCTACGTACTACGGAGCCGACACACGCGCGATTCTTCGCTGATAAGGTATAGATTGATCACTATGATACGCCTTTTGCGTACGCCTCAAGTAATTATATGCAACGACCTCAAAATGTATGCATAAAGCCGCCGCATTATAGCTTCGTGTTTCAAAATGAGTTTCAGTAATTTATATATTTCTTATTCAATTCTATAAATGAAACAATTAGGGTAATTATTACATTTATTGCCCATTCTGTGTGTACTAAATTGGACCCGCGCGTCTTGAGTGCTCTTAAGTGATATAACCCGGCTTAATCGTAGTATCTATTTAAGGTCAATGTAAGGTTTGTTATTACACCAATTACATATATCTTTATAGTCATAAATATACATGTAAAATGGTTTTGTCCTCTAAACTGATAAATTACAGGCCTGATAGCTCTCTCTTGGTGTATAATTACTGACACATTAGCGCGACACTTTTGATTATGTTTGCGTTCACATCCGTTAGGAAGTTTTATTTAAATAAAATCAAACACCAGTAAGACAATTTTATTTGATAATGAATTTAAATTTGTAAGGTACAAAGCAAGCCTTACCTTGTATAGTAGATATCATAGTAAAGAGAAACTGCTTAAAACAAACAACATCAGTATGTACTTTAAAAACCACTCGACGCAGGTTTCGCCCCGTCACCGGAGCATCCCAGGATGTTGCCTCCACGAAAAGTGTTCGATGAATTATCGTCGTTGATAATGAGTAAGTAGCTTTTGAAAGAAGAATTTTTAAGACTATATTTAGTTACTTCCTTAATGTGGAGATAATAAAAGAAACTGACACATATACAAAGATTTCTGTTCAACTCTTAAAATCACAAACTACACTATGTAATTATCTTAGATACGTAAAATCTTATTTTGCGAGCGTGAAATGCATTACGAAATCCTGCACAATTTTTACAGTCGACTGAGTCCACAGCTGAATACGTTCTTGAATGTGACGTTACTAGAAATAATTTTGGCACAAGATTCCAGAAATGGACGTTGATAGCGAGCGACGTCAAATTTTCAACATTAAATAAAATAATTTAACACATCATCCACACAGATTTAATTATTTTTAACAACTTTGTAAAATGAAAATGTAGAGATAGTTCTTTATCAGCAGAATGAAGATATTTAGTATAATTATAGAGTTCATTAAAATCAAACCAGTGCCCTAATTTTGTCGGAGAAATACCGAGTTTAGAATATTCACTATTTTAAAATATTTGCATTTCGCAAAAAAATAACGCGCGCAGAAATGAAATATCAACACTGGGGTGTCAATGCTTTACAGGTGTCTGCCCTCACCCCTTTCCTACCCCACCCTCTCACAGCCCTACTAGACTGTGATTTAGCGAGCAAAACCAGATATTTGTTTCATCCATACACAATTTAAATGATGTTTTTATTTAGAAAACGTGTCTCTTAAGAAAGACGTAATCTTGTCAAGAAAGCTCCACCCGATTCAGTGAGGCCACGAGCACTCTCGGCAGGAACGTGGAGGAATGAAGCGGAAGAGCACCCAGCACTCTGAATTACTTCCTAATGAAAAGATCCCTAGAGTTGGATAGAGAGCGGCCGCTAACGAACGTGGTAGAGCACTCGAGTCGAGTACGCCCTACATATATACTATAGCTATCTCCCAGCTTATTATAATGCGAACGTTAACAATTTCTTTAAACACTATCGTTATTATTCAAGTTTTAATTTAATGACGTTACTTCAACCTTCTCGACCTAGTTCGCTTTCACGCCGAAGACAAAAAATTCAGTGACACTTGTTAAATTACGATTTTTCGCATAAAATTTGTCGCGTGCAATATTAATTAAAAAACTATTTGGAATTTGATTGATGTTTCCCTTTCTCGATAAGGTAAAATACCTAACCCGTGTTTGACTTGAGATCAAGCGATAAATTTCGTTGTAAATTAATAATTAATAATCATTGTTTGATTAACACAACGAAATAATATTCCGTTATTAGGAAAATAAATGTTTAAAAATATTTGACTGCGCGTTGTTCACATATGAGATTGACCTATTCAAATCAATTTTAATTGAAAGTTCAATTGAGTTTTTACCCTTATTTGATGAAATGCGTCGGGCCGTTTTGATGTTATAAGCTAATAGATATCACTACGATTTGGCGTTATTTTAAAACCTGTGCTACTATTATAAATACTTCAATCTCTATTTCAGGTGCTTATATATATATGACAAAATGACTGAAATCGATTAAATAATAAAGCATACAAAAAATAGCACTTACCCAGATGTTTTAATAAGTTTCATGTGTTTGTTTCTTTTTTAATCATATACCACATTTTAGTGCTTAGAATTAATATCTAAAAAACTGCAGACACAATTTGTATATAAAGGCAATGTGGTCTTTGAAGTTTTACTTAAATGTATTACTACTTAATGTACTTACTACGTGGAGTAAAAAAAATCTCAAATACACAAATTATACCAAGACAAAATTCAAATTTAAAACTAAGAGGTGTGACGTAAAAACCTATTTTCAACACACCGTTTTCGAGACGATAAAAAATAATATTTGAGACCATCACAACATACCTCGCTATTAGCAAATATTCTCTTTAAAATATTCTGATTTTTATAAAAAATGTCACTAAACAAAAATGTACTTTGAACTGAAATGAACAATTGGTATGTATCATCGCCCCAATGGTAACGATTGCGAGATCAAACATTTTTTTATTTGTATGGTAACTCAACCGAACGACTGAAACTAATGAAGAGGAGTTTCGATAAAATTAATACTGGTTTTATTTCCGATTCGCTTTTACCGGTGTTTTTTACAAGTTCACTCATATAAAAACTATTTGCTACAGCGAGCATCGTGTAATTTTAATAACTTAATATATTTTGTTGATATACGTGTAAAAGTTTGTAGTATTTTTACTTTTAAATATAAAATTCTGTATGGCCTGTGAATAAAGAAAATTAAAATGTTATAACTACATGAGACATGTTTACAAGTTGCCAGTTTTTTCCTTTTCCCCGTTTATATTTGCGACCCCCCTTGTTTTTTATCATGTATGTAGGTGTATGGTACATATTACATTAACAATTTATTGTCTTAATTTTGACTACGAACAACAGCGCGTTAAGGTTTGAAAAACAATGATTACGTAATACTAAATTTTATATACACGAACAACACGCGTTATTTGTATTTATGAGATAGTTTTAAATGTGATATGCAATATTTAAATTTTACAATAAAACTTTCCAAAAAATATCAATAAATCAATAGTGTTTCGCCGCAATGCTGATGCATGATTAATAGCAGATAGTACTTAAATTTTAATAAGCAGTAACCACGCCGTACTTTCGTGCTGTTATTTTGATTTGAGTTAACGAGGTGTAAGATTTAATAACAGTTATTAAGGGACCGTGTTGTATGTTGATCGGTTGATAAGTTTGTAAAACATGATGCCACTGGAAATTGTGAGCTTCAATTATTTTGTTGCAAATTAGTTTACGTCGTTTTGTACGGTGAGTTTAACATGATTATTGCAGGGTATTAATGTTTTTTTGCCATTGTATCGGTATTTAGTTGATGATTATTTGGTTCGGATATTAAAGCATTTGTCAGTGAATAAGATACACATTACTTTGAGGAAATTAATGATACCTCTCCTGACTCTTCACTGTTACCTTCCGCCAATCTAAAACCTTAATTATACCATTAAAATTCCGAATGTTCGGGAAATTGTAGCGACAGATCGATGGAAAGAGGCGAAACTCGAGAATCGAACAGTCGTTAATGAAACTCGCCCGCGCAATTAGGTAACCGTCTTGGTTTTATTAAATTTAATCAAGAACTTGTCTAATATTACACAGATTGGGCCAATCGAGCCGTGTACAAGTTTCGATACCGTAGTTGCGAACTAATTTCGGATAACGACTTATCTCGCTTCACGCGACGGCTTCATAAAAATCAGATTAACAGCTTCGCGATACACCCACCGGGATTTTAATTTAAATTGCAAAAGCCAAACTGACCAATAAAAATTCGAACACTATACCGATAGTTTACCTTAAGGCGTAAATAACTAACTGTAAGCTAAAAGTCAAATTACGGTCAAACTGTGGGTAAATTTTTATCGTAATAGGAGAATATGCAGAGCATATATAATGTCTGTTGTACCTAACCTTATCGAGCCCGATAAGCCGAGTCGGCCCGGAACCATAGTATCCGGGTTGCCGGCAACTGCGCTCACTATCCGGTACATACAAATACTCATTGCTATCATATTCGCTCTAAAATTAACCCACACATCTGTTTTTCCATAAACACTGGGGAAGTACATATATCAATGAAAACCATAATATAGTTCCAAACAAGTATAGCTAAAAATAAAACTATGGACGGGACAGAGCATTAGCATAAAGAGTTGGGAGCGGGAAATTGCTTTTTTGAACTCTCACAATGTTACCACTAGAAGTTAAGAAAAGTTGAATAAAGGTGAGGATTCCGCGGGTGGGCGCGATCGTGTAATCACATTCCTTGCCCGACTCGAGTTAGTTGATGCAAAATAAAGTCACCTCGTTGTTTACAAAGCTTGCGTGCAACTTCGCCGCGAGCAAAAGATTAGAAGTATTTGCCTAACTCAGTTTTAGTCCTGCGAACGTGCTTTTTAGCATTTCAACGAGTCTATAGTACTTAAACAAAACTATGAAGATCCCACTTATTGCTTATTCAGTACACGAGCTACGGAATGATTCAAATAGCAATTGAGATGTTTTCTCTTACAAATGTGAGTCATATTGTTGAGTTACAAAGACAAATCGATGTAATATCGGTGGCACGAGCGGTTGAATGAACATTTTATTTTTTCTAAGATTTGGTTAATAATAAACATTTGTATGTTTTATCTTTACATAAATTATGGTGCGTAAGGGTCCGGAAAAGTCGGTTCCGCCGGGTCTATCAAAGTTGCGTGAATAAAATTATTGTTCCTTCGCACTATAATTACCTATACGTGCTAGAGAACCATAAGACTCAGCCCTTTCAAACGAACATATTGTTGATGATAATCTTGCATAATTTATTCTGAAGTACAATTAATAGCTCCATTTATTACAGACCACATTTTATCATGCACTCAGCACCAACAATATCATTTAATTACAGCGTTTGGCGAAATGATATTCGAGTCACGACTCTCGAAAAATAAATTAATTCAAAATTAATTGGATGTTTCTAGAAGATTTTCGAGTTTATTTCCGCGGGGATATTAATGATTAGAATATATTATTGTGGGTCATGGAATATCTGTTACATCTGGGTTCATTAGCGATGAAACAGGAGTCGGCACTGGGCCTGCTATTAGGGAAAATAATTATTTACATAAACAAGGATTTCTCAATAAGTAATGTGTAATATTTACTTTGAACGCAGCTATTAAGTGGACTATTAGAGTAATTGCTCTACGGCTCTGGATGCTAATAATTGAGTCAAGATAGTCATTATGAGCCCTCAGGGACTGGGATAATGACTTTAAATAATTGTGTACAATCTCACTGTGAATTTATGTTTTTGTCGCAACCTGTATTAATTTTGTATTAATTAAATCTGAAGTCTGTATTAAAATCAAAATGCTTATTTTATTTTTCTTTACAGCGTCACATTGAAGTAGCATAGTTTCATTTTTGCTCCTCTGTGAGAAAAATATTATACAGTTTTTTTTAATGAAATCCTTTTTATCTATTTACGATTGAATTTGAAAACGTTATTTACTATCATTATTTACTTTAATATTTAGAGTTAAGAATTTTATTCATACAAGTTATTTTTACGTTTCAATAATTATAATATTCATGAAAATTTAATAAAATGTGCAGATGCAAAGCTGTGTAAGTCACCAACAGATTTAAATATCGAATTGCGTTATATAGTCTGTATTTTTCACAAAAACGTTCCCCTCTAGTAAGCCACAACGTAATATTCGGTAGCATAAAGTGCAAAAGCTATATTTGCTTTGCGAGTACAAATTGTTTGTGCCAAACTTGTACCTGAGAAGTTTTCATAATAGTCTGTAGCCGGGGGCGTGACAATTTTGTCTCAGATCTGTTGACGAACGTGTAAACATATTCCTCTATATCTGTGTATCTCATGGCAATATCTCTTAGTATAATTTACTTCTTGTATATTGTAGCTGAGTTCTAGTGTAAATTGTCACATCTCGTATCTGTCAAAATCAGATTTCCATGTGGATTGATTTTGAGAACTTTATTACCATGCGTTAACTAATATGCTTTTCATAATAAAAGATAACTTTTAATAATGTACTTTTAGAAGCTCCCTAATGTCTAGATCGTGAAAAATATTTAAATTTTATGTTATTATAAATACCAATAGACGCTTATTACATTCTGATTAAATCCATGATTGATTATGTTTTCTCTCTCTTTATCAGATGATTACTGGAAAAAATAGGTAGTGTTGAAAAATTACATACAAAATATTTGCTGTGTAGTGAACGTCTCGTGTCTTGTACGATATTAATATTTAATTTACACTAGTTAATTTATGTCACGAATTCTTGAGGTATATTATCGTATGCTAAGCTGGAATAAATTTCGTGCTACACTGTGTATTAAATTCTAATACGTATACAAATACGAGATATTTTCAATTAGATATCTGTTAGATTTATATGGAACAGCCTTTATCTGGAATTGGAGGAATATAATTTCGCCTTCGTTACATAATATGTGACTTTATTTACCAATCATTTACCATCCCTTACATAATTAATTTGCGTAATTGATTAAGAGTTGCTAGGGTAGACTTTAAATTATATTTCTCAAAAAATATTGTTAAGAAATTACGCTTTTACAGTATTAATTTGATAAATTACTCATTGATACATCTTATTGAAAACATGAGCAATAATGTGCCAAAGAAATTAGCAAAATTTGTATGTACTTATAGATTTAATATAAATCATATTTATAGCTCAACTTCTACTACAAAAAATGTAATCATGAATGACTTATTCATGTTGAACATTTTACATTTATATATTTTATTATTATATTTACAAAAACGGATTTTTTTATATTTATTAGAATTGGAGAATTCTATACCTATTTATTTTTGATAACTTGTTACAATAAAATTAATTTAACAATTATAAATTATGGCGAAATAGAAGCAGACCTTATAGTAAACACTTCATCTTTCGAACATATATTTTTTGTTTTTAAAATGAATTTTGAAATTAGTAAAATAATTAAAAAAATTCTCTTCCTATACTCGGACAACCTCCAGATTTTTTGAAGGATTTACTTTAAACATAAACAAACAATATCTTCTATAATCAACACATTGCTTTCATTAGAGTTATATTATTAGTATTAGCTTAGTGGTTAATCGAATCTTAACGATATAATAATGGTAACAAAAAGAAGATTGCTTATCTTATATACTATTTATCTTTGGTACTTAATATAACATTTCGAGTGCCTTTTACATTTATGATATACATATTTCCTAGTCCTTTAGGATAATAATAGAAATGTTATTTATAAGGGAAAGCAACAGAGTTAATAAAAAACTTGCTACGGGTACATTACATTTTCGCGAGTTGACTTTCAATACAAACCTAACTTGACATCTTAAAAAAGTAAATTTTAATTTTGTTGCGAAATAACAAAACGTGTTTCTCATGTTTATATTTCTTCAGGCGAAGGATCAAGAGGATTTGTCACATATTTTCATGACATTTTTCCTTATTTTCATAAAACATTAACCCTCCGAATATTCACTTAAAGAATAACAATCTATTTCTCCGATACTGTAATATGATTTTATGGTATTACTAAAAGTCAATTGCAATAGACAGTTTTAGTATTCGTCATTCATGGATTGGTCTATAGGTAAATTTCCTTGCGCTTTTCTTATATTTGTACTAAAAATATTTCAAAGTCAGTGCTGAAACGAATTTATTTACAAGATCGATTTACGTCATGTAAAATTGCAACGCGACTTGATGTCAAGATGACAATACGATTCATAATAGATTTGTTAGCTTAAATTAATCTTGTAAGCCAGCAAGAGTGAGCAATTGTCATCTATAAACATCATAGAATTTCCTGCTTTCTTGTTATTTATTTGTCTCCTGGTGGTTGGAGTTAAAATGATGCTTTATTTCCTATTGAGATTTTTACTGCAAATAGCTGTTCCTCGTAAGAAGATATATCACGGTCGCTAGGGGCCTCATTAAGTAGGACCATGCTACACCGGAGAATCGTATGCCACTTGCGGCTAACATTGTTTATTTTACTTTTGTTTGTTACATTTTTAAACATAAACTCTGCGGATGTCTTTGTTGGAAGTTTATTGTGATGTGTTGTATAAAAATCGTTTTCAGTTGTCAAGGATTCACAATCGGTGAATAACTAGCAACCGCAATTACTGATGTTAATTCAAATTTGACGATTACAATATCTACATGAGAAATCAATCATTAATAATCAGACATTTATTTATTTAATTATTAAAGGCAATAACACATTTAAAAACAAATGAAGAATACTTTTAAAAAAAATATTAATCATCATACATGTGTTTATACTATAGATACAGTAATGAGATTGAGATATACTGACTTCTTTATAATTCTTTCGCCTGCATTCGGCCATACAATTAGGAAAAAAATTTTCTGAGACACGGAAAAAATATCTAATACAAGACACGCTCAAAAACATCCACAATGCCACACTTGCGTGGTCCCTTGCCATCCTACTCGTAATACAAATACAACAAAATAAAATAAAAAATAATACAAAATAAAAAATCTTACTATACAATTTCTGTATAGAATGTGAAACACAGTTAATAGTATCTTGAGTGCGTTGTATTTAGAGTCTCGCCTAACAAAGTGAACTATTAGAACTCCAAAACTTTTATTGTAAATACTTTGCCGCTAATGAGAGTAAAGCCAGCATGTATAATGAGACTTGACTTAAGTTCCGACTTCATTACGTGTCTAACTGCGTAATTGAAGATTCTTAGTGTTTTAAACTGTATTCGGTTAACATAATTAGTGAAGTTATGAAATTCATTTGGGAATGAGCTGTGGGGTGAACTATATTAGATAACAAATATATGTGTTGAGCGAATGCAAACGGTTTAAAATTTGTACATAGAAATAAACTATTAGCATAAATTAAACTAATTCCTCCTGTGTGATATAAATTTGTTTTGATGTAATAGGATACGGTTTGCGTTCAATACTAGCAAAGTTAAAGTTAATGGAATTAGAAAAATCACTTACAAAGAACGTGTTTAGTGGATGGAAATTTTCATACAGAAATCAATTAAGACATAAATATCACCAACCAACCGAGGGCCAAGCGTGACCCCTCTGCGGTATTTTCGTTTCTGTAACTTGAATTAATGTTTGTTATCAGGTTTTATATCAACAAAATACATTTAAAAAATCATTTTTGATCATATTTTTACCCCAGCTCTTAAGCCGTGCTTTTTTGGAATATTTACTATCCATAATTCAACTAAACTAGTCACTCAAACTTATAGCATTTTGTTTAAATCTACATTATCGATGAGTTTAAATATTCGTATTGGATATTTAATATAATAGATTCTACATGCGAAAAGCTATTCCAATAGATCAATTAGGTAAATGCATTATTTATTCATAGCCTTATACCACATTAGCCATTATCCAATTTCAAATGCAATACAACATAAATGCAGTTTTGCTGTGTAATTCATGCGACTACCAACATTGTAAAATATGTTTTATATTTTTGATAACAATTAGTTTGAAGGAAAACGTGTACTTTTTAGGTGTACATATTTTTCTCTTTCGGTTTCATTCGCGTTGTTTGTCACAGGTAAGTTATTCCTACAGGTATATAAAAAGTTATAAAATGTTACATTATGTGTTAAAGTAAGTAAAAAAAATATATGAAGAAACCATGCCAAATCAGGCCATATGAAGGATGCTCCGGTGTCGGGGCCAAACGTGCGATGAGTGTTTTAAGTTGGTCTAAAATAATTGTAATAAAGTTTATTTATATATTAAAAAGGAAATAGTTTGATGTGAAACACACACATAAACCATTTAACAGGGGTCACATATTAACATGATTAAATAATCGATTACAAAGCTATTATATCAAAAGAAATCTGATTTTTAATTTCATATTTTTTACCTCTTTAGTTTAACTCTTCTTCGGTAATATATATATAATACATAATATACTTTTTTATTAGCATAATTTTTTATGTCCTAGTGCATTTACATTATTATTTTTCATAAAGTGTGAAAAAAACTGAGATCGTATATCATAAATTACATCACACGCGTTTGTATTTTCAGTTAAAAACACTCAAATGAAATTCAAAATTAATTACTAGCCACAGTTGAGACGAAAATAACAACAGAATAAAAATGCGCCGGTTTTAGGTCTCTCTAGATGCATCATTATGAAAGCCAGGGGCGGCGCACTACAAGAGGCTAGATAAGAGCTGGCACAAAAGACCTATATGCTTTCATTGCTACATTGTATACGCTGAGCCTAACACTATAAGTGTAAACTTACCTATAGGTTAATGTTGGCACGTACGCCCCATTCACTGCATCTTTCAAAAAGCGCCTTTGAATTTGATTCAGAGTGAGTCGATGGATACTTATGAATTCGTGCAACAGTTGCTATTATATAGAGGGCTTTCATTTTAAAAAAGGATGTTTTAATTACAAAATAATAGCTATAGCGTATGCTATACTAGCAGCTATAATTCGCTTTCACTTACAGTTGATTTCTTTTACATAAATTTTAGTATTAATAACCTCATTACGCTACTATATAGAGTTACATACACTTTTTAGGTGTAAGACTTATATGAATATTTCTTTAGAATCGAAAATTACGCCAAGTTATTCACGGCCTTTTTGAAAAATCATTGGCAATTTCAACCTCTATCTTATATTTTTGTCTATTTAATAATCCTGTAGAATGTCTTAACATTATTGATAATGAATTTTAACAATGTTCTGATGAATATCAAACTATCAATGGAGCTTTCTAAGCCCGTATGCAGTTTATGACGTATCGTGTCGTAAAGACATTGATCGGATTAAACCGATATCTCATGTTGAAGATGATACCGCGTCAATCTGAGCCAAGATATTACCGTAAATTTTAATGACCTCAACATCACTATGAAGCTTCTAGACGCTTAAATCTTGAATATTCAATATCTAGTTTTAAGTCTGCATGGTGGAGACCAAATGTGCTTCAAAGATGAGAATTGAAAGCTATTCATTTCCTTGCAATCAACGTTCAATAAATCATCTTTAGACTTGCTCAACTGTTTCTATTTTAGAGTACAAGAGGGGTTTAGATTTTGAGACCTAGATATTCTCATTTAAAATATTTCTTACGAAATACATTAAAAAGATATCAACATTAAACTGTAATTTACGCAACATTTACAATTTAATTAATGCTGGAAATCTTAAGGCAACTAAAACATGTACTTTCTCTTAACCAGTATAAATAAGCTGCATCATTTTAAATGCAATGAACGGAAATATTATTTCAAAGCTAATATAATATTAAGTAAAACTTCGCGGAAAGGAAATAAGCAGTCGTTTCCGGCGGACTTTAGGTATAAAGACAGACCAGTCTAGAGACAATGGACTGAGGAGTAACTTTCAATATTAATGATGCGCGGAGACTGCATACAGAGTTTCAAAAGCCTTCATTGATACTCATTAACTATTGATTCATAAGTAATACCCCTTTAATGTCGGCACTAATGGACGAGGCAACTTTTCAAATTTAAATGTGAAGGGGCATCGAATTTTAAATCAACTTTGACTTTTCAGTTTATTAGCGATTCATTTGCATAAAAAAATCACCTTAGCTAACTTCATTGTATATTAAATTATACAATAAGTAAGCATATACCCAAGGTATGTAACAACGTAAATTGTACCAAATCTCTATAATTTATGAACTTTAATTGAGTGTAGGATACTGTACTGATAAAATATCGACATCGAATGATATTAATTCCCATGTGACAAACGAAACGTGTTACGCTCCTATTAAGTTAAAAAAAATTGCTTTTTCGTTTTCACATAAACAAAGACCTTAGAGAACAAAGCTCTATGAATGATCAAATATTTCATAGTCCGTATTTACATTTTATAAGCGAAGGCTAAGCCCAGGCGAAATATTTTGGTTGAAAAATAACGAAAAAACTTTTGCGTATCGCATAAATAGTGAAGATAAAATATGTCACTGGCTTCGCTCTGCGCTCAGTGAATGTCTGTGAAATCAATTTCGGCAATTTCCACCATTTTCGCGTAAGCCACATGCTAAAAGTTGCAAATCAACTGCTAGTTTTCGTTATATGCGCGAAATTTTGCTTTAGTTCATCACATTCTACATGATAACTAAACTTTTGTGTCGTTGTCTAATCAGTTTAGTTTTATGGAAACTGCGACATCTGCGGATTGCTTTAAAGAAGTCATACGGGGTCGAAAATACCTCTACTGGCATCTGCTTATATATGGGCAGGTGTGAGCAGAAAGAATATAGCGCTTTGCCATGGAATTCACTGTTATATATTTATCTTATAAGTCGTTTAATTCGTTTGGCTCAATGAAAAGATCTGTCGAGTTTATTATTTTATTTTAACGTGATTTGCGATTAAACCCTCTCACTCTTACTACCCCTTATTTAAATAATATTACTTTGACAGACATCTCTTATTATTAATATAATTTAATTTATTTGTACATAACGCAACCTTTACTAAAAGGAAAAGAACATTCGAATTAATGTTTTAGTGTGTCATTAGTGATGCTATGATTTGAACATTTTAAAGTACACATCAAAAAAGTGTCTGGCTATTATTAGAGACTGTTAGAAATGTTAATGGATACTATTCTTATATTATATATTCTTTAGCAATAAGTTAGATTTAAATTACTCATTAGACTTTCTCTAGGCTAGATCGTAATCTTTTAAATGATTTGTCTTCGTGAAGGCAATTCCTATTAAAAAAAAGTTACCTTTACATCCTTAAACACTTACAGCTACTTCATTTATGTGGCCATAAAAATTGTGACTTTAAGTCACAATGCCCACGTGGCTGGTTTATTGTTCCAACATCTGTCAGGATATGCAAAGTCGGGTCGTAAAACCTACCTCAACTATTACAGCACCAGTTAACTCTCTCTTACAATCTTTATTGCATTTGGCAAAACTTACGGACCAATAAGGGTATAGAGCGCCATCTCTTCAAAACCGTTATATAACCAATAGCAGAGTTGTAGAAAATTTAACAATGCAACGATGATTTTTTTGCGTTAACGTTTTAATTTTGCTTCATCTGTTAACTTAAAAGATGCATTTTACATGCATAAAGACAAAGTAATTTCCATTAAATAGGTGTTTTTTGCAGTGCATTGTAGCTGACGATGCGTTGATATGGATATTATCCACCACCTACAATAGTCGCTTACACCGAGATCCACAGACGCATAATCGCGCTCGGCAAATACATTCTGCACTTATTGTGCACTACTTGTATTGCTACCTGCATAGCGCATATTGTGTACAAATCCTGTGTGGGACAAAGCGTTATGTGAGGATGCATAAAATTGACATACGGATAAAGAGACTTTGCGCTTATTTGAATTTTATCTTTTGACCGTGTCGTTTGAGAATCTACTTACAAGTCCCAACAAGAATTGGGCTGAACGTTGCTGTATTTTTAAGAATTTTAGACAATCATCTGTGGTTTAGATTCGTAATCAATATAGCGACCAATTTGACAGGTGCGTCAGACGCCATCTTGATTTGCAGATAGGAGTTTCCACGTGTTTCAAGTTTTCAGCAATAAAATCTTAAGACTAGTTTTCATAAATAGTTGTTAATTGAATAAGTTTTTGTTTTATTACAATTTTAAATAAATTTCAACCTCTTCAATAAGAAATTTTTCTTTATATACAGTCGTAGACAAAACATTACAAAGTAACACGCAGTGCAACTAACCAGTTATACTGACAGTTATTCTTAATACCATAAAAATAGAAACATTTTAACTGTTACAAAGCAAAGTAACAAGTATTCTAGTGTTATGTCCGAAACAAATCCCAATGCTCTCATCTCGAGCACGTTTTCCCGTGGGATTAGGGAGCTCACCCGAAGATCTGGTGCGATCTCGAATGACCGCAGCATTCATATCTACAATAGATAGCACGTTGTATGTTGACTATAGTATCGTCTTATAGCTGCGTAATTTTACCATATTTTACCTAAGAAATTAGCTCACGATGTGAGTAAAATACAATATTAATTAAAGCAATTGTATTCAAAATTAAGATAGAATTATTAAAATAAGATTGATTAAAAAAACAATGACTATAGGAAAGTTCGGTTTCGAAAGATTTTTATTAGACTGTAAACATAAAAAAATATCTAATATAACAAATTGAAGAATATAATTGTAACAAGTAGAAATAATAAAAATAACTGCAGCATCTCTAGAGTATAAGGATAACGTAATTAAAGAAACGAGAAACCCTGCTGTGATGCCAAGATGGACCTCATTACACTGTAAAATGCACTCCTCCACTAATATCTTTATGAAGGATTAGAAATAATCAGGGAAATTGCCTTGAATCTCTACAAAGGAAATGGACCGACTTATTCAGGATTATCGAAGTATACGAAGCTGGGAAAGTGGATTTGTGAATTCTATTTAAAAAGAGTTACGGATAGTTATCAGAACAAAATGGCCACGTATTGTCTGAGTCATAAAGGCGATGTCACTTGTAAATAGTTCAAAAACTACAAGCGATGTTAAAACAATAATATTTAAAATAAATCATACATGTAATGTGGTTGTTAAATGTCACGCGGCTCGCAACACGAATAGTATTATGTTTACTAAAACAATCAATTTGGAATCGTCCTCCAAACTCATGTACAACCCATATGTCCATTCAGATGTAACATGATAAATTGATAACATGGCTAATTGCACTGATTACTGATAAATAACACACATTGACGTTGGTTTCGACAGATCAACAATGCCATCTATAGGCATATAACTCAAATCGTTATCAATTTGATTTGTACTTTATGTCTATAATTAAAATAAAAAGCTTAGTTGAAAGGTCACGTTGAATTAAAAAATACTGTTGTATTTCGAATGCCGTTTAAATCATCGTAACTTACAAATGGTATTATAATAATGTTTGGATCACGTTTCCCATACGTAGCTTGCACTATGAAGGAATCTATTGTTATATGAATGCTCTACTAATTAAGAATCCGTTATAACTATGTAAACTGGTAATGAAGAAATGGATATGGAGAGATAAGTACTGCTTAAATACTAAGCCTTTGACAAGTTTGCGTTACGTTCTAAGCAAACAAATTATTTCACGGCCAAGAGTTCTCTATTAGAATTGTATAGCGTAAATATATGTGATAGACTTTTTTCCTAGCTATAAAACAATTCTGTTATCTAAAACATTAAAGAATCACGGCTAAAATCATTAATATTGCACGACATTTTATTAAAATATTTTATTCCCAACCCAATGTTTGTTTTTCCGGTGTAAAAGTTATTATATTTTCAAATGGCCGTGACATATATGGTTGCCGAATTTGTTTATGGTTTAGGGTAATATTGATTGTTATTTTTTCAGTATTAGGATGTTTGTATACCATCACTATTAAAACACTTATTCAATCTAGCTAAGATTGTTCATAGAAAAGAATAAGTGTACTTTCTCATGTTACTTTCTTTCTTTCTTTTTCTTTCTTTATCAGACTAATATGGAAAGTAATGAAGAAATTTGAGTAAAATTATGTTTTAAGGTAATCAACGTGCTTATGGTAAAAACCAGAACAATTAGTTTGTGAAACTCACCAATAAGTGTGTGCTACGGTAGTACGTCGGCTTCGTATATACGTTTTCGATATAACTTACAGTGAAATTGGAATCCTTTCCTTCTGTATACTATAAAACATTAACACATTTTTCTTACTCACAGAGAGCTATCTCAAATCTGATAAGTATTCGTTGAATTTAAATGTAAATGCGGGAAGTGAAAGTGATTTTGGACTCGGTAAACACATGAATTGACTAAAGCAAAATACGATTGAAGTTAGAGAAATTTAAAGTTGAGAAGGCGACGCACAAAGTTGCGGACGAATTGTGCTTCTACTTTATTTACCTGAGAATAGACAATAAGGGTGTCTCCACACAATCAACTTGACGAGAAACTTGATTGTTTGTGTTCCATTCAACTTCACAATAGAGAAAATTCTTTTTGCAGCTTTTACTCCCATTTTCTTCGCTCGCCGAAAGTTTGCATTGAGACCTTAGTCTCCCACTACGTTTGCATGTGGGACATATTTGCTTTGGAACAGAACACGCATATTGTTTCGGGTGGGGGCACGGGCGCAATAAACTGTTTGAACATATTCCTAAACATGCCTCCGCAAGTTTTTGTGAGGATGTTTGCTTAAAGGCTGAGCTGCGCCCTAATGTAAGCTGTAAGTAATACAAATATTTTGAAACCAACTCTAGACAAAATGAGACCTTTATTGTCTCAGTCAAGTGGAGTATTACTCAGTGTTATATTATTTATGAAACGCCGCTTATACTCTTTGAACTATATTTTCCACACGTACTATAGAAAAAGCCTCTTTGACAAGTGAATAATAAATTAGAATACTTACGTAACGGCAAACGTTCGACGCTGGTCATTTTTCATACTTATAGCCATCTATTCGGCGCTAATAACTATCGATATCTTATTATGAAGAAGCACTCCAGAACGCGACTCAGCTCACGAACCAAACATCCTGTCAGAGAAGTTTTTCTAACTTTCGAGAACTATTACATCAGACGGGACAATTCCCTAGCATCTCTTAATTATGTCTGCGTATTTCGTATAACAATAATGAAGCGAAACAATAACAAAAGTTGTTCCGACGTGGCCACTGGGCAAGTTCATTGCTGTTCACTGAGTGTCTTTTGTGCCCCTAATGAAAACTTGCTTGTTACGCCATCCATTGAACCTTACTTTTATTTCGTCAAAACAACGACTTCCTGCTCCGTGTCGGTAGATTGAGAAAATACAATGGCATTTAAAACAAACTGTAGAAAGTCGACTTGTAGGCAAAAGGCACTTGTATAATGTCAGTTATCGGCGCCTACGTAGAGCCGCGTTTTATATGGATTATTATAGCGTCGTAAATGCCACCGGCCGGTGTTTCATACAGTGGCGGGGCAGATTATACTGCTCCGGGGCCGCCCCCTGTCAACCCCACGCCGACAGATGCCTCTGATATTCGATATCGAAGACACATTTATAATCTGTACTTCAATCTTTCCTTTTTATATTAAAAAACTAACAGGTGCGAACGTGACTTACGTAATACGAGGCCCTTCGTTACACAGAAACAAATAACAAAAGAAAGGAAACCTTTTACGTTTAACAAGTTTGAAAAGTTGTATAAGAATTGTATTTATATCAATTCCTTACACCACAATGCTTTGTAAAAATTTGTATTTCAAAGTAGAACCACGTAGTATTTTTTTTCAGTGTATTATCAGGTCTGGTACCCTTATGTCACATTAAAACCAGGGATTTAAAAGCGAAACGCAAAAACCTTTCGTTTGATTGTGATTGGACGACGATATCCTTACTCCAATCATAAATACGTGACGTGCCGTTCTTGCTAGCCAATCAGAATTAAACATGAGAAGGTTTCTTCACTGTCCCCAAAATTGGACTCATTCTTAATATATTCTACGAAAATGCCAATTATATATTTCAATTCTGAATTGAATAGAGTCGATGTTCGAACGCTCCCGGGTCTTTCATTAGTGAGAGTAACAATTGCGAGTTCAAATAATTATGTTTACAGAATCCTTTTCTTACGCAGAGATTATTTATCTTGTCTATTGTTACGAGAAGTGACGCGGACGAATTTCACGAAAATACCCCATTTATTTACGAGTAGTATAATACAAAGGCAGCATGAAACCCGAAACTTTTTTCGTGGTCAGTGACAATGCTCTTCTATTCTCTTAGTGCTACATTTCAGCTTGCGCGCGTATTGGATTTCCATCAGTAAATCTGTGTAGGTGTGTGTTTCTGTGGAGATCTGTGTATTTATCTATAGATGTATAAACATGTAATAAAACTGAATCGACAATAAACAAATAGTAACACTTGGACTTTACTCAATATTTGAACAAGTCCAGTGAAATAGACGCCAAGTAGATGCTGTTTTGCTGCTAGATATACTTTTCTACGATTTTTAATATTATATTTACTAATCAATTATGTGAATATAGAAAGAGAATTAATATGATACTGTAACTCAGTGGGATTTAACGCCTATAAATAACAAATGCAATGCTAACAAAGGCATAACATAAGACTCCCTCTATTTGTCCATCCGCCAGCACGATTGTAACACCCGCAGATTAGTTTCAACAGAACTCAGTGGCCACTTTATCCTATTTATAGACCCGCATTCATAGAAATCGTATTATGTAAAGTCAAAGTCAAAGTCAAAGTCAAATTTATTTATTCAAATAGGATCTTTACATGATCACCTTTGCACGTCACTTAAAACTAAATTTATAGGCTTGTTCACTAACGCGCCCGAGTCTGAGAAGAACAAGCAAGAAACTCAGTCGGGTTTGTCTTTTTTTTGATCATGCTTACAACTTTTAATTTTTAGAACAGGAGCAATTTAGTCCCAAGCACTTCTGTCATTCAGATAATCCGCGGTCCTGTAATAGGCTTTAGCAATCAATTTTCTTTTAATAATATTTTTGAATTTGTTTATTGACAGCTCTCGGAATTTGCTTGGGACTTTATTATAATAGCGAGCACCATTTCCTTGAAATGAATTGCTTATTTTATGCAGTCTTGTGGATTTAGCACATAAATCGTTTTTATTTCGGGTATTATATTGATGAAAGTCACAATTAGTACTAAAACGATTTATGTGTTTTCTAACATACATGATATTTTCATAGATATATTGACCAGCAAGCGTCATAATATTTAAATCCTTGAATCTCTCTCGCACCGACTCCCCTGGGGGGCAAACAGCAAATCGCGCGAATTGCCCGTTTTTGTAAAATAAATATAGTCTGAACCTCCGCAGCATTACCCCAAAGAAGAATGCCATAAGACATTACACTGTGGAAATAACTATAATAGACTAGTTTGGCTGTGTGAAGGTCGGTGAGGCTGCGGATTTTCTTGACTGCATAGGCAGCAGAACACAATCTATTTGAGGGGGATTTTCTATGTGTGCCCCCCACTGGAGTTTACAATCCAATGTTATACCTAAGAAGACAGTGCTGTCTACATAATCTATCTCTCCATCTTTTACTTTTAATTTGGCTGTATTACAATTTTTATTACATGTGCTAAATCGTACACATTTGGTTTTCTTTTCATTTAACATTAAATTATTTAGGTTAAACCAGTTAACCACTAAAGAAATAGCATTGTTTATCGTATCAATACTTTGGTTCTTTCTATCAACTTTGTATAAGAGTGAAGTATCATCAGCAAACAATACTATTTCTCCAAGCTCTTTTCGGAGGGAGAATGGGAGATCATTAATGTAAACCAGAAACAAGAAAGGTCCAAGGATCGAGCCTTGTGGAACACCCACACACACCTGTGACCCCGATGAAGTAACTCCATTAATATTCACTTTCTGGATTCTTCCTCCTAGATACGATTGAAGCAAATCAGCTGCCTTGTCGTCAATCCCGTAGTGTCGTAACTTCCTTATCAGGGTTATATGATCGACACAATCGAAGGCCTTTGAAAGGTCGCAAAAGACGCCAACCGCATCATGAAAGTTTTCCCATGCGTCAAATATATCGGTAATCAATTTTACACCAGCATCGATGTGGCGCCCCCTTGAAAAACCGTATTGTCTGTTATGCAGTAACTTATTGGATTCAAAATAATTTGACAACTGATCAAGCAGAATCTTTTCAAAAATTTTACTCAGCGCAGGCAGCACGGATATCGGTCTAAAATTTGTAGGATCTGAAGTGCAACCTGCCTTGAATAAAGGCGTGACTCTACTTAATTTCATCTTATCTGGGAAAACTCCACAATCCATGCATTTGTTGAATATTAATGCTAGTTCTGAACTAATACATCAATACTGATTTTAGAATAAAGACAGAAACGCCCCAGAGGTCTTTGGTTTTTTTCATTTTAAGCTCGTTGAATGTTCTTATAATGTCTTTGTATTGATATAGTAACTTAAACCTTTTCGACATCTAGGGACGTTTTTCTCTAAACACAATAAGGCAGCATCAGGCGAAGAATTTAGAGTCTTCGTGATTGTGGCTGGTATGCTTGAAAAAAAATCTTCAAAAGCAGTGGCCACTTCCTTACTCGATATTAAAGTTTTACCATTTATATTAAGCTTATATTCGTTTAATTGGAGACTTTTCCTAATTGCTCATTTATTATTTTCAGGTCGCTTTACCTTATCACAACTATTTTTTATTTTACAACTCAAAAATTGTGATTTGGCAACCTACATTCTTTTTGAAAAGTTTTGAGTATAATTTTAGCTTGTTTCTAAATTCTTCACTATATTATATGCTTTCATATACATATCATAATTTTAATCTCATTTTATGTAATTCCTACATCACTAAATTAGGTTAAGAGACCAAAAAATCTTTGGTAAAATACTCCATTGAATATATAAATGATTTAGGGTATCATATAAATTATTAGGGCATGAGTCCATACATAAGAATGGAATTTTACAAACTAATTTTTCCCTAAATCTGTTGAGACGTTCACTTGTTACTGGCACAGTACAGATTTTTTTCTTTAGGGGAATTTGTTTATTTAATTTAAATTCTAATAATTGACCAGTATGATCAGATGTAATTTTATTAATCAAAGAAGTACTAAAGGGGTTAGGTATATATATATTATCTATATTTAGTGGTAGCTGTAATTTGGTAGGAACATTAAATGATTTTTAAGTTAATGATTTAAAAAGATTTAAATAGCCTACCCAACTAATATTCCAGTAAATTAATATTAAAATCTCCACAAACAATAAGACTTTTCCTTGATTTTTGTAATTTATGATAATTTCTTCTAATATTTGTTCGCATTTATCAAAGTGTAAGGCGGCCTATAGATGCATACAACTATGAATTCTAGTTTATAAGGATATTTCCAATAATTTTTAGGAAGGCTCACAACATCTTTTCTTTCTTTAAATTTAAAAGTCTTTGAAATAAATATTAGTGAGCTCCATGAATACTTTTTTCTACAGAAAGTACTACATTGTAAAATTATTTAAATTAAATATCATTCATGTTGTTTAAAATTTCTGTAAACACAGAATGTCAACCTTGTACTATTTAAATAAAGCTATTTTAATTTTTGTTTTTATTCCTTGAACATTTGGTGAACTAAGTTCACATATTTAAGGACTTTGACTTCTCTAAGCTAGAGGTATTTGTTGTTTACTATTTAGTTTAAACTAATACAATTATATGGAATATTATTTCAATTATTTATATAACTGTAATAAAAGATTTTTTGAAGTTTTGGAGTATAAATAAAAAATAAGAAAATTTGTAATTTTCTTTAATTAAAATTAAGTAATAATTACCTTTTGTAAATATAATAAAAATATTTATTTGTATATGATAAGAATGAAATATTTAATCAACTTTGTCCCTTACATTGTTTCAAGCCATGCGATAAAAATAATTTTTCATCTTCTATGAAAATAGACCCCTATTTTTTTCGTTAGCGTCCTACCCTATTCTTTCGCATTGATATTCGGTCGCGCGTGAAATACCAACTAAGACTCTTATTCTACGTCACGACATATGGGGACGTTAACGGAATTAATAAGTTAACTTGTCTCGAAGAATAATAAGATAATTTGCACGAATGACGTAATGACGCAATGTTTTATTTATTATATATAGATAAACCTACTAACTAAGTACCCAATTATTAATAATAAATATGAACCAAAAATATGTATGTGTATATTATAAACACATATAGTATGCAATAATGTTGAATACAAAGCTCGAATACATTAAAAACATAGAAATTGTAAAAAAGGCCACACAATCATTTAAAACTAAAAATAGAACATATTCTTTATTATATATCTCAACCTTTGTTGTAGTTATAATTTTTATATTCCAACGCTTGTACTACAATGTTGAAAATTATTAGAATGTAGAGGTGGCGTCACGGTGTGTTTGCAAAGGCGGGGTAATGCTATTTACAGGGAGGGACAAGTCACTATGTGTATCTTAATCGTTAGCACGCAGGAATCCACCTCATCGCAAACTGTTAAAGAAAACGGCCATTATGTGATTGGTGGAAGGCGCTAGATTTATTTCAGTGACAGATTGTAAGCTTAAACTTGTTGTTCGGAATTCAGTAAATATCGGAAAGCAATTCCGAGTTTCGAATACGTAATTCAAATTTGTTACTCATGAATCGCATGAGGAAAAGTTGGGCGGTCTTTTGAGTCGAAACGGGAACGTATCAGCGAACTTGGTCGTTGCAGCGGCCACGTGAATGTCTTGCGACGTTTAAAAGTAATATATAAACTCGTCGATACTTCGAACCACTTACTCAATTTTCGCTCGTAAGCTGATTTTATTGCGAGTGTACCAAATGTTTATTAATGTTCGCAAGTTTGTACATTTCACATTTTACTTCGGCTAGAATGTATTTTAAGTAAAAGGTCTGGAGTTACAATTATAGTAATTTTATTATTCAGTATTATTCAGTAGTTTGCTGGGTCTTTTTTTTTTAAAAGAAACTGAGATGAATATATTATCTGATTTTTATCTTAGCTACCCGATTGAGTAGACTAGGACTCGTTTTTTAACACACACAAACACTTTATTAACCTATATTTATCAAGTAATTTTCTAATTTAAAATATATATTCCAAACGTCCTTCATCAGCAGCTAAAATAGAAGTTACATTAAAGGTGAAATTTTAATAGGGAGGCAATTTTATTTGCTCCCCTCCTTGCGTTGTGCGAGCGAGGACCGCTTTTATTTTACTGTCGCACTGACGTCATACGACATTGATTGCTACAGAAATATCGCGTAAAACTTCCAGATTTGTCCGTAATTTTATTTTATATATAAAAAATAATAGACTCAAAGTTTGTAGATCTAAAAAGGTGATATTTGTTTCGGATGAGTACCAAGGCTGTATGAAATGCAAGAAGTGAAAATTTAACACCAGGCGTATATCGTCTAATTATGTTTTAATGACTTGTCCAAATATATTTAATAAATAACGAAATTTTATTTGTTTCAGGTTTTGGATTTGTCACATTTCAAAGCGAAGATATAGTAGACAAAGTATGCGAAATTCATTTTCACGAAATCAACAATAAAATGGTAAGTGGTTTATAAAGAAATTAATATTATTAAGGAGTTATCGATAAACAAGCCAAACATCTGTCATCCAAATGATTCCACAGACAACATCTATGCTTGTATACACAAAAACACAGAACATGTCTATGAGACACATAAATTCCTTTTATTGACA
Organism: Pontia daplidice; assembly: GCA_963693355.1. Classification (NCBI taxonomy): domain Eukaryota; kingdom Metazoa; phylum Arthropoda; class Insecta; order Lepidoptera; family Pieridae; genus Pontia; species Pontia daplidice. The sequence goes on along the minus strand of CAVNZL010000012.1, from coordinate 795,008 downwards.
CATCAATCAGAGCAAATCCAGAAACAAACTGTCTTAATGTTAACATACTCAGTCCGATATCAATTAGAGGTGAAAGAAATGCTGGCTTCGCTCCAACTGAGCCAATAAAATTGTACTAAAACTCGATTTTTCTATGTTTAGATTCTTGTCTGTCCTCTAGTGACGAGGCTATAAGATTTTACCATACGCTAGACTTTTTAAAATTTGATTACTATTTATGGCACGACAAAACGTGAATATTACATCAGTATAAACAAATCAGTAATTTCACTTAATAACATCGTTCACAGATAGCAAATTATATACATAAACAAAATGTTTACACATCAAAATAAACAATTGTACCGTATATTTTGATAGGGTTAATAAAAGTAATTACTGTGTAATTAGCACAGCCGTAAGCACAAAATTACAAATTTAGTTCACTATATTTTGTTGTACAGCCATTTCACCAAATTAAAACTACGGAACGTAAAATAATGATAAAAATGATTGCCACTTTAAAAAATACTTATTTGTTGGTTTTGACGTATTAACCAAACTCTTTTGTGTCTTTCGGTTAAATTTTATTTACTCTGTGGTGAAAACAGGTGAGTACTTATACTAAAGCGGTACAGAAGGATTTAAACGAATGTATGTTATAGCGTGTTTATATTAAAAAATAACTAAAGTTAAGCCTACACAACCCCACTGTGACTCAAAATCTAACCCTTGTCGATTTCAAATTATTAATGCTGGTTATTGTCTCGTATTGTCTCTTGAAATAATGTAGGAGCGCTGCATGTGTCAGGCGGAAGAAATCGGGGTGATGTACGCCCTAAGTGGAGCAAACAACGAACAAAGACATCAAACAAATGGGTAGTTTTAGAGTAATTACGGTTCGCTTCCGTGCGAAACGAGAGGTGTGCAAAGAGCGCCGCGCTACGTAATGTATTCGTCGCAGTCGTTAATAAAACGTCACTCGCAATTCAGGTGACTAATTTAAAAAATAAACTAAATTACTTCCGCCGGATGTTTCATAACTCCATTTTCAATTTTCTTATATTCTACGTAGGCGAACGTGCGCTGCTTGGTAGTCGATGTTGAAATACAAGAGGACAAAATTTAATTACAAAGTACAAACCAACAGCAACTCAACAGATTTTTCAAAATAGATGTTTTGACTTATAAAGTCGAGGAAGAAATTCAGTAAGCGTCTTCGAAGCATGAAGGATAAAACGGGAAAGTAATCGCTTATTATTTTTCCCCTTTTCCGTTGCGTGCCGGCGCGAATGATCAATGTTACGGCAAATTCGCTTTTTACATTGTTTTCGTAAACATTTTCAGGCATAATACATTTCGCGGAATATATACAATGTTTTGAATGTTGCGATTTATGGCGGCCATTTTGACACCGTATTTAAGATTAACCTAAGATGTGAATCGTAAACAAACCCGGCCATTAAAAATTTGTTCTTATCATAAAGCTATCTGATAGTTATGTTGGTAATAAAGGAGACAGTGGCGTCGTGTTATGTTTACGCTGAGAGCTCTCATAAATTTAATATTTCACATTACATTGATGCTTACATGGAAATATACATGGGGGACTCAATTAAAGAAGTGTGTGGAGGTGGAATGTAAAGTTTGTTTCACAATAACGTTGAATGGATTCGTCTAAAAACAATTCACAACTCGACGCCTAGTTAGAGTTGTGTCACTGTTGCATTTTGTAACATAAATAGTGGCTCCCATTAAAACGCTCAGAGCAAATTCTCGTCACTCCATTACGTCCTTACACGTTACTCCCCTAATTGCTTCCGCTTACCATGAATTTTAACAACAAAGCAACCGCAAAGTGTGTTGATATAGTATGACTCCGACAACTCCATAATTTTCTATGTGGAATAGCAAGCGAGCGTTTGACACCTGAGGCCTTCTTAAATTTTATCGTATGAATAACTCTACATTTTCGGCAGATTACGATTTATGTCGCGGTATTTGCCTCACGCTTTAAATTGAGATATATATGGTAAGACTATAAAATTTATGATACATACAATAGTAAAACGTATATTAGTCGTGCAAAGATTATAATCGCGTTGGCTCCATGGTCACCGTGCTGGACTGCTCACAGAGTCGTTCGAACTCCAGTACGTTAACATTCATGTGATAAGCATAACTGTTGACTGTATTAATGTATATATGTTGTATCATTGTCAGTTGTGTTGACAATCATAATTTAGTCAATAAAGCTTACATGGACGTGAACCGTTTGTAAAACGTGTACTGATATTATTATATATTAAATAAATAAAATTACATAATATATAGATAGAACTACACAAAATGCATTAAACATACCTCGTACGAGGTAACGATCTTAAAATACATTAAGATTTCTTTCGTAATACAGACATTGGAAGTGTACAGGACAATATGTTTTCTATCTACGTGAAGACGCGAGCAGCGATACAAAAGTGCACTTTCCAAGCAATCTCATAAACACTTCTGAGAAACCATTTTGTGTATTGCGTACATTTTTCTCCTCAATTGTGCATGATGCAAACAAATGGCACCCGTTTAGGAAATAACACTAAAAGTAGGCACATTTGAAACTGCCACTTAAATCTTGAGATCCCCGATCGCCATTTTTCTCTACGTCTTAACTGACTCGTTTAAGATGGGGCACCCTCGGCATCTATTAAGATTTGCTGCACGAGGCGGCGTTATTTGTCGCCTTGTACCCGTCATTTCAATTCGTAACCGTATATTCATGTTTTCCTCGTACACAATTAACGTACCTATTTCGAAAGGAGCTAGAAGAGTTTGTGAATCTAAAAGCACTTGTATGTTCTGGAAAGTATATTTTATTTTTTAATTGCTATCGAGCAACTCTTATACCTCTCAATATAGTAAATAGCAACAGTAGCGATATTATTAAAACGTGAAGTTATTCATTCGTTCCGGTATTAATATTATTCCTTATGTACATTTTGCTACTTCCCAGGTTTCGATCGCATTGTGGTCTATTGCCTCTGATAAGAAAGGGATTCAGGGAATGGATTGCATTACCCACAGTACCTTATATCAGATACAATCTCGATTGCGGTCAAGATCACGCTAAATCAGCGGTTGTTCGTTCGTTGTATACTCAGCCCCAGAACTGTGGCAATCAATCACGAGCCGTGATTACCATAAACTTCTCGTTGTCCGGGTTCGGACCCGAAGCTTCTTCAAAGCTTTATCGATTCGACTGAGCCTATTTTTACGCCTTCTATATATCAGGCAGTTTTTGTGACAGTCCCTTTTCATTGAAACTTGCAATTGGCAAGTTGTAAGGCAAATTTTGGCAAGCTTTGGGTGGCCCTTTTTCTTCAAGACATCTTCAAAGTTTTTATTGAAAAGTACGAGTCGATGTACTTATTATATGCCTCATTGGTATGCTTGGATATGTTGATTAAATTTAACTTTACTTTTGAGATTCTAAATATTGCGGCCGTACGTTAGAACTTCGGGTATACTTATGAGTTCTTTCTACGTAATCAAGACTTGTACAGTGAATAAAAACTTATTGAACTAAATGTCTTAAGTACTGAACGTGATTTGGCTCATCACAATTATTACGTGACATATTACATTAATTACTTCGATTCCGACAAGACTCCAAATTACTGACTTAGTTTCTTATAACACATTTATTAAATAATAATAAATTTAAATCCGTGCAATCTATTGATGTACGTGTTAAATAAAATTACGTTAAGCCTTTAATAATCCTTCGATAATAATCTAGAAGCAATCACTAGGCGAACAACCTAATTTCCTATATACTCTATAATATTTAATATTTTTAATGCCCATACGTCACGCAATTCCCAAGCGACGCAGTTTCTTAGCGCGCATAAATGTATTACACAACACACGGGATATTTAACAACAAATTGTATCCTAGAAGAAATATCATAATTGCAAGACTATTCTAATGCAACCGTTACTTGAGGTTACTATAGGAAAAACAGCTTTAAACAGTTAAAGTTGAAGTAAATTGAAGTAATACGATGTTTTATAATTAAATTTTGATGAAGGCAAAATATGTACACATGTAGTATAATTAAAGTAACAAAAATAGATTGAAGTGCCCACCCACTGCTTTTCAACCATGGGAACAAAGCCACATGTTATGACTTGACACAAACCGTCATAATAAAACATCGCAATATTGTTGCTATGAAAAACTGAAATGTTAACAGAACGGTCATGATCACGGCTGCTTGAGGTAGAGATCGAAATGGGCTTTTAAGCGATTCACCTATATTCAAAATCCAATTTCACCAGTAATTTATTTTCAAAAGTAATACGTTACAATAATTAATCACGTCATAAAGTTTTTCAACCATCTGAAGTTTACGATTTTGCTTCGTCAAAGTTAATTCGCATAGAATATGTAAATAGAAAATCTAATTATCGCGTTACCCTCCTCTCGCAGAGTTAGGAGACATGTGGCGATAAACAGCAGCCAAGAAAGTGGCTTTCTTGTGCACAATTTCATTTACATTAGGCTCTGAACTGATCTCGAGAGACTACTGAGGATGTAACACCCCATTTATGCAAAATGAGCGATGAGACAATCTAGATTTGAACGTTCAGACAAGTCGACCGCTTACTAAAATTTATAAGAATATTTGCGTCTATTTCATTTAATTTCTAAATTTAAGATGCAGATTGAGGTGGGAGATTTCGTTGCATTGTTCATGGGGGGTGTAAAACGTGTTTTGGCAAACATACAGCAGAGAAACGTTTCTAATTTCTATAAATGAAAAAAGATGTGTATATTTAGACGTGTTTATTTGGTTTACATTTTATTAGCTACACCCACAGTACTACAGTTTTAATGTGTTCACCACGAACGCGTAGACCCCAATAGTGGCGCATTATGCCACAAATGGACCTGTGTTAACTGACTTTATCATTTTGAAATACCTGTGACACATATTTTAAAATACTAAGCTATACTGTGACCATTCGAAATATGAATTGGAGAATTTGTAAACCGATACATGAAAATACTTTTATAGGTTGCTCGTTTAATATTATACAGATTTCATTATACCCACGCTTCAATTGGCTAAACGCTGCCACTGCTCGCCAATCGGTTTATCCATTTTCCGCCTTTTCTAGAATCCTAATGCTTGATAGGAATTAGTGAAGTACCGAGCTCCTGTTAATCGTCCACTTACAATTGCAAACGACCGGTAACATGGCTCAGCTACTTGCCAATGCGCATTTTAGTTGTTTTGCCTCGCATTGAAGCTCGTTTTTAAGATTCATACAGTATAAGTATTGCCAAGTTGGGAAATCAAGTTTTAATTTTATCACGGAACAATCCAGTTTTTAGTTAAACCTATTTAGTAGTAGTTAGACTCTTAGTAATTCTTTTATATGGATGTTGTATCGTCTGTTTGAAAAACTGTTAGTATATAGATATATTTTTAGAATTCTTCAGTAGTTTGAATAAGTTTAATATCACTTTGTGCCCGTCAGTTACCAATTACGATCGATATGTAACCGGGAATAGACGGAGTATATGTAGACTAATGAATGTTGCGAGTCGCTTGTGCGCCAGTCTTAATATTTAATGTCCTACCAGCATTTCTATGACGGCTATGCCAATGCTATTTAAAATGTATGTCCAAAGTCACGCGAACATTTCATGTCTTTGGTGAATTTCCTCTATAAGGAATGGAAGGACGTTATTTATTTAAGGAAATATCATATGTAAGTTAAAATTTCAAAACTTCCTATGCTTACATATTGGTGCGACTGAGTTGGAAATTATAGTATTTTTATTTGTTAATGCCATGATTCTCAGGATTTTGACAACGCAATATTAATATCGTAACTCTTTTCTGTTTTACTAAATTTCGACTTCGTATTCTGTTGTATGTCATGATGGTAAAAAATCTTATTATTCATTTAATTTGGTGTCTAATAAAATACATTCGAAGCCCCTAAAACGTCCCCGTTTCTCGTAAGCTTTACAACAGTCTGGTAAAAAAATCCAGTCTAATTTGATATAACTTCGTCCACTTAAGTTTCACTCATAAGAAATGAAAACATGACTAAGCTACTTGCTGAGCCTAAAAGACTTAACACTTACCCAAATTAAAGTGGAGTTTCGCCAGTCATGTCCTTAAAACTCCCTATATAATGTCCGTAATTTAAGCAAGACACATTATGCATTAGTTGTCATAAAATACGAAGAAAACATTATCGTTTATCAATATACATTTTAAATGGTTTCGGTTAGATTCATAAGTGAAGTGCCCGCAGAAAATTTCGATTTAAAAGAAAATATAAACTTATAAAAGGTTTGTGCTGGCTATCTTAATCTTTTCATAAGTCTTATTATAGAATTTTGCTTTTACGAGTAAATAGAAATTGAAAATATAAGAAGCGTTTTATATACAGTTTCATTCGAGGACAGATGCTTCGCTATTTGTATGTGGTCATTGATTGATTTTGTTTATCCTTGTGATGAGCCTTCTATATATTAAATATACAATAAGTGACGACGAAAATAATTGTGCATCTCCAAATACAGTACATTATTAATATTTAACTACGATTGTCGTAAATATAACTCTTTTAAGTAAATATGCAAAGCACTCCCGTGGTGCGCAAAGTGTTTCATTATCCGTGACCTGTTGAACGTAAGATTTGTTACTCATCTTACCTAACCCGGCCCCTCGAAAGGATTTTTTATATCAAAATTTTATGAACATTGCTGAGCCAAGCTCACGAAAATTGACGAGATGCGTATTAAAGCCCAGAATCGATGTAAGTCTTGCGTGTAACTCGAGATGATATAAAGAGGAAAGCTTTTCAGAAAATATATGAGAACTCGGCAGATATTAATATTGACATAACTTAGTGTGTATTCTGACTTGTCACTTTAAAAATTGTAAGATGGGCTGATTAAAGCGTAATTTATACACACATTATACCTAAAAACTTAAATATATTTGTAAAATACTGAGACACGCCGTTACTTTTATAAAATAAGAGTTATTCACCCAGGCTTCCATTTAGCGGCAATCAGGTCCTTCGCTCTGTCAATATGCGAGAGATTTCCGAGATAAACTTGTATAACCTTCCCCCTAACCCCTTGGGCGGGTCGGCATGTGCTTTTCCAACTAAATCAAGGATCTAGTAATATACACCAGAAAACGATACCACATATATCACATTTATTAATTCACTTATATGAGAATTAATGAAATAGATCTGGACCAAGACCAGGGGACTACGCACTGCAAGGAGTTGCACCGCCAATGTTGATGATAAATGCTTCACAATAAACCTGCTTTATCGTATAGGTAGTTTGATATTGGTTTAAAATAAGCAATATTTTATCCTCTTATAAAAGTTGTCTATTTGGCGATCTGCCCGTAGTCCACAACAAGAATTTAAACGAAACAAAAATTTCAAACGCAGGATAAATACAGTCAATGTAAACAAATATGCGAGCTGAGCTAGAAGTTTGAAAAAACTTAATTTATTTTCCGTATTGTGATGAAAATGAATGAAAATTTAATAGTTCTCATTATGTTTTTGTTGAGTGAATTGAATGAGGCATAAAATATAATAATGTATGTTACACAAATCCTATTCAAATAATATATTTTTATAAATAGCATTTTTTTAAATAGGGTCGAAAATGTAAGTTTATTCATTAGTAAAATTCAGGCATTATTAATTGTGTCGATTCTGATGACACTCTAAACGAAACGTTCCAATTTTAAACGTATAATATTTTGTATGGCTTAATTTAAAAAAAAAATATTATACTCTACAAAAATATTTACATTGTCGCGTAAAGTTATATATTTTCTAACTTGACCTGTTAGACAGACTTAAAGAAATTTAGTCTAGATATAAATTGACACTAATCATATATAAAGTATATAATATAACTCTAATCTCACATATTCCAGATAAAAGTATATTTCCAAAGGACAAGAAACACTCAAGTTGAGAACAAATATAAAAGAGGTAATAACTATAAAACGTCACACGAAATTCGATGTGTATTTCTTAAAGCGTTGTACGAATATAAATTGAAGCAAAAATGTGATTATGATTATTCCGATAGAATGTCGTATTTGAATATTTAAACAATACCGACGAAGCACTCAACGTGCCCTTAACTGTCTCACATGTTGACATGGTGGCTCACTTGAAAGCATTGGATTTAATCGAGCAGAAATTTAATGACTGCTTTCAGATTAATTCGCATCGAAGGTGATGAAACATGCTGTGATGCGAAACAATTAAATTCCTCATACAGGGAGTGGAATTTTCTCTCGGTACTAAGCCGAGACCTATTGAACAAATCTTGAGTCCGCTCGGTTAAATCGAGATCTTTCGCGTCGCGATCGATCGGCAGGGCGCGTCTACGGAGAGGCTAAATACAATTTACCTTTGTTATTTTTCGTGTCATTAAACTGCGTCGCGATTTCGAACGCTCGATCGGCACTGCGAACTTCAATACAGATTGTTTGTTAGCTTTTGTTTCGCCCACCAACGCGACATCAATTAACGGGACTGGACTAAATTTTCTTCGTCGCGTTTGTACGTAGGTTTTTCGACGAATATTTTTATTCTATTATCTTCAATTCAATTCCATATCGACCGTGCTAATAAAATGTTGAGTTATAAATATATTTCCAGTGCAATTTCAATTTATCTACCTATTTCAATGAAATATCGTTATTCAGATTGCATTAAATAGCAGCTATGAGAGTTGTTTGCGCAACTTTCGACTTTAACAATTGCTTTATTGGCAATTTCAGTAAGGCATATTTGAATTTCTATTATCGTTCCAATGTTGTTTTTCACATTAAACTATGCAAATATAGATTCCAACTGAAAAGTAAGGTCTTACAACTTCCACGTGTCAACGTTCACGCAAACTAATTATGCAGAACTAATATGTACAAACAATCCAAACTTTAGACACGAGCTTTACATGTTGATTATTCAGGACTTATCTCAACATAAAACTTGGTGAAAAGACACTCAGTACAAACTCACCCCGCGTTAGTGCGAAGGCACGTAGTTTCGTGTCTCCACAAAGTTGTATAAAGTGCAGGCTGCACAAAGTACCAGAGCGCGGTAAAGCCTTCATTTGTCGGCTCATGACGGCCGTGTGACAAATGTGGACGAGTCTCTATGTACATACAACGCGTCGCGATTATGCAAGGGTATGAAAAATGTATCTCGGGAGATTTAGTCCGCCTGACAAGCGGTTTTAAACGTTACAATTTATCATTCAGCACCGATGTTACATTATCCACACTTTAAAAAGCGTCTTGGTGATAAAAACACACGTTTTTATAACGGTCTGATGTAGATTCAATTCAAAATTACACTAAATTCATACAACAGTTGGACTTTCTTATATTACTTTCGAATATTGTTCGATAATATTCTTATACTCACCATACTTTAAATATTCATACATAATTATTTAAAACAGACAATTTATCTTTCTTACAAATAGCCTTTTACACTGTAGTGCTTTCTATTGCTAGAGATTGGGGTTAGCGCAGATTGGGTAATTTATACTTGCCTCCAGCCGTTCCCAGAAATGAGAAAGTACAAGTAAAAGACCCTGGGCCTTCGTTAAAATTGCTTAATGAAATGATTAAGGGTTGGGTTTTAATACAGGCCACAATTGCAAATGCTGTCTATATCCGTGTGTAGTTTGAAGTCGACTTAACAAATGTAGAATATAAATATTTTTCTTAATTCATATACCTAAGATGATCATTTCTGTAAAAGTTTAATACTTTAACTTTAAAACTTTAATACTTTTACTGTCGCACTCATAAACATATTATACTGTTAAAAACGAAGAAATAACTGTGTCATCCAATGATTCTATGTATACACAAATAACATTCCATAATAAATTATTTTTATTAACATAAATAAAGGTAAAGCGATCCTCTCGTTAGAAAAACCTTTATAAAATAAGCTAAGTAAAACCCGTCCTCAATGCATACAAAATTCAAAGGAAACAAATTCAGAATAAACAATTATTCCTGCCGTCTTAATACCGTATTCTTCTGTGTGATAAGTATAATAAGCTACTTGACTTGGTAAAGCATATTAAAATTCAATTTGAGACTCCAGCCATGAAGCATAACGGATTGTCAACCGATTCCGGCCCTCTTTTCTTACATAATTCTGCAACTCATTCTGTAATGATATTTGTTCAGGACTGACGGGAACGATTTTACTCGTAATATTAAACACTTCATTAATATTTAAAATATAATTGTTTTATATAAATTTACCTTGGCAAGATGTTATTATTCGGCTTATTGACATACCTAACAGGTAATTTCTTTTGATACCTTAAATATTGACCTGCGCTAGTCAAGTAACTTTGGTGATATTTTATTCAAGAAGTATGTATCTTTATGTGATGTATTATATATTTATTTAATATCTTTGATCCAGGTGGAATGCAAAAAGGCACAACCGAAAGAAGTGATGCTTCCAGCGAATTTGGCGAAGACGAGAGCTGCTGGACGCGGGGCCTACGGTGAGTTGCTAAGTAGCGCTGTTGCTGCTGGTGGCGTACGATATGCTCCCTATCCTGTACATGCGCCGGCGCAAATCCTTGTCACCGGCGCCGGGCTAGGCGCAAGTTCAACCGCCCACGCAGCTATGTATAGGCGCGCGCTCGCCGCCCTGCGACCGACTCCTAGACCACCCCGTCCCACCATCACCCCTCTTACCATTCCACCGCTCGCTTATTCCGTTTCTGAGCTATTAGGTGCTCATACACTCGACATTCCGACTATCTACTCGCCCCTTACTGCGTCCACACTCCCTACACCTCTTCCACTCTGATCCGCAATTCTTTTCCAACAACGTCCACATCCGTTCTAACAAAAAATTGAAGTAATTGCGTGCTCCTATTCCTATAATGTTACACTTACATCCTTTAACTATCCCGTTGAATGTACTTAATTGATGATACAAAGTGTCTTATTTTTAGTAAGCAACTAGAGGATTCAGTTAGATAGCAGAATATTATGTATTATATACAGAGAGAATTTAGACGAGTCATAGTCAGTTTAATGTAATTTTATACCGACAAAATTTTTATTAAAATGTAGAGAAAGGAACGCGAACAATTTTACGTAGGGAGATAGAATGAAACTATTTTTGTACCAGGTTTGTAGGTGCTTTAATCTCATTTGATTTACGAATAGCTAGATAAAATAGAACTGAGCCTGGTTTTTCCTGATTTCCGTGTAGCATTTCATAGGGAAAATTAAATAAGAGCGCGCCGGTTCTGCTGAGTCTTGCCAGTTTTTCTACATTTCCATCCATATTATACAACTCAATCACGTTAGAAGACAAAGTTTAGTTACATTATCGATTGCGGCTAAATTGATGAGATGTTTTGAAATGATATTTTCGTAAATAATATTATATTCTTTAGAATTTTTCTATGCTAGCTTTACAACTTGATGTCGGCTTTTCAAAAATGTTAACATTGGAAACACAGAGGTATTTGTGAACAGTCGATGTTGATGCGAGTTTGTGAATTAAATAGTGTTTTATAAATTATAATTTCTATTAGGTTTGAAAAGGTAGTTACTTCAGTTGTACTTAGCATTCTTCACGTTCTTTATATATTCTGTTATATATTTTATTTCTGTTAAACCATTTTTTTCTATTAGATATTAGTTTGTGATTCCCTTTTACTTTCATTGTTTGTATAACAGGAGAATTGTATTTTCAACATGTATCGAATGTAGTACGTGTACTAATTGTATTAATGATTGTATTAACTTAATAAGTAGAGTCTTTAATACTTAAATATAGATTAATAAATATCATTTCTTGAATATTTAAATAAGTCTGTTTGTTTAACATGTTTAGATTTAGACTAACAATTCGTAGACTAGATAAAAACTTTTGATAAAATAATAATCGTAGGTGGCGGTTGATTAACATACCCCATGAAATTCGTATTAGATATGGATATTGTAGAACTATTAGAGTTGTCAATTGCTATTATATAAAAACGTTTGATGTTTCTGCAGTTAACGCCAAGCAAAATAGTGTCTCCTGGCACACTAAATATCTAACTAGCAGACATATATGTAAGGTGTAAGAATCGATCAATTTATGTAAATGTTTTTACATTTCTAGATTTCATGTGGTCATTGGGTGCTCTTCCTGACGGTAAGTTTATTATATTTATTTTCTTCTAATAATTTAAAGTATTGTTATAATATTCAATCATGTTTAATAATTGCTTCGACATTCTTGCCTTGAACTAATGGGGTAGGTTAATGGATTACCTATGCACGTGAGTGTCCACGAATAATGCATCATGTGGCCTGACAGATACACTATTTTGATTGGCAATAATATGATGGACGATCCGGTTCAATAATTATCGACGGTTCGATGACGATCGGTCATTTTTGCCAGACGTAGAAAAGCCAATGTTCGCTTTAATGTAGTGGAATTTTTAGTAGTAGTTACATAGTTGTATCTATTAGCAGTTTTAGTAAACATAACATTATAGTTTGGGGGTCTTGACACTTATAGTGCCAACATTAAACGCTGTTTAGGAAATTATATGCTCTGGACGAGGTCCAAGCTACCTTAAAACGCGCTGTCTATAGAATTCGGCTAATTGGATACTATTCGTTGGCTCTTCAAATTGTATAAACATCATATCTTTGGATTTTAAATAGAAGGCATGTAACCTATTTGAAATGATCGATATATGTTGTGATGGTTTGTAAAATTACTTATCGATATTTGTTTGTTCGACAGGTTTTCCCGCAGCGTACGCCGCATATGCGGCAGGACGTAGCTATTCGGGCTATCCTAGCTTCGGGCTGCCATATCCTGCAGGTAATCCCTTGGCGAGCTTGCACCACCAACTGTCCGGCAATCACTACCATCACTTGGCGACACTCCTCCCATATCACCCGCTCGAGCTGAGCGGGGTTTACAATGTACATGCCATGCATCTGTGAAATCGCGGCGACACTGCATTCCACTAACAGCTAGCAATTAATGTCACCAGTGCTTAACTAAACTCATTGACAACTTTAAAAACGCATACGTAATCTATACCTCGGGTGACAATATCCCAACTTCCCTTTTCACTAACTCATGTCAAGCAAAAGTTCGTGTGAACTCCAGCTAACAACTTAACTAACATTAACACCTCCAACAATGACTGAGCCATCAAGATAAATCTGCCACGCCGTCAATTACAAAACGTCCAACTTTTGAGATATACTATTTATTCATCTTCAAAATTGCTATCGCGACAATCCGGCCAATGTACGACAGAATGTTTACATGCGATTTGCTCTAACGATTCTCAAATGGTAAGCTGTACAAACACTAAAACGCAAATACCGCAAATTTCTTTATACATTTGCTCTTTTGCCGTCAGTGGAAAATTTTCAACTATTCTCTTAGTTATACAAGTTTGGGCTGAAAAAATAAGAGTTAGGAAACGGAGTCCCTTTCGGGTTACTTTGTAAAGCGAAAAATGTATATGTTAATAAAATGTGGGTGTATTTTCAACGCGACGGCGTTAATTTTTCAGTCAGTATTATTCTTACGGATTAACTTTATTTTTTTAATGGAAAACTAACGAAACTGTAGGCTGCGTCAGTCGCTACTTAATTGACAAAACACGATGCGGATAGCAGCTGCACAAATACCACTGTTCAAAACTACGTGCCGGTGCCTGCGCGCTCTTCGTTAACAATATACGTATATTTCCATTCGTTGATGTATGACGTAAATGCTAGATGATCTTTTCATCGTTATTCAATTATCGATGTTATCGGAAGTCGGGCTAATACTACTTGCATTTTTCATTTGTATTATACAGCAATTTGCTCCGCATTAACTACTTTTGTTTCCATTTAACAGCACGCGAGATAGATTATAGCAGGTTATGATAAACCAATAAAGGCGGCTACCGCGTTATGTGTTTTTTGATGCAATAAAATTCAAAAGCGTGGAAGCGACTATTAAAACGCAGCGAATTAAAACGTAAATCTACATTTTTAAGGTTTTTTAGACTACAGTGCCACGTTCGTTAAGTTTTGAAACTTAATTTAAACAATAAATATTTGAAAATAGTAAAACAGGAAATATATAAAAAAAAATTGTATAACAAGATTATTATGTAAATTTACTTTATTTGTTTATTAGCATGATACACTTGTACCACACAAATCCTTACGTAAAGGCAGACGTTACTGAATCATAATTCAATAACAAAACATAATACAATCTAATAGTTATTAGCATGCTTAGACATGAACTCTTCTTCATAAAAACAAAATCAGTCTTATTGCATTCAACTTCAGTACCTGGTTTGTCTATTTCTGGCAAATTACAGACATACGGGGACTTTGGTTAATCGGTGCGTTAGATTGATTTTATATGACGAAGACTGTAGGTTTAAATTATCTAAAGATAGTCATCATCGAGTAGATAATAGGTGTAGTTAGAAAAAACTTTTCTCTTAAAATAGATAGTTTAATATAGTCAAACTAAAGATCTGTATTCTCTTATAGCTTGTTGTAGTTTAGATATAGGATTTAATGACGCTGAACACAAATACCTTCTTTTTTTCGTCGGATTAACATAATTTTTCAATTTTAAAATTACTTTTACAAAAATTAAAATTAAGTAAAACAGAAGGAAGTATTGAATTGTATCTAACGTCCATTACGGTGTAGTCGTTTAAATAAGTTTTAAATATATTGATATTGTGTCTGACAGTTTCGATCAAAACATTATAAGTTAATCAAAATTCGTCGGATTAGTAAATTATCAAATACTAAGTGTCGATGTGTACTATAGAGGGTATTGTGTTCAATTTTCCAGTTTATCTAAGAAATAATATAACCATTTTCTCTAGTCAGTTAAGATTTTGAAGTCATCGTAGACATCGTAGATATTAATTTCTAAATAACTCAGTTTAGAGGATGAATAGGAATCAACCAAAACATAGAATTTTTATTTTTGTAGCGAAGTACCTAGTATTAGTTTAGATTTTCTTTAATACTACAAACGAGCTTGAAAATGTTATTTTAATATCTTAATTAATTCTATTGTATATTTACGTAAATGTATATACATTATTGTTTAAACGTTATTTGTCTATTATATTTTAATATATTTACACTGCTTAAGCGATAATGTTACATTAATATTAATATTTATTGTTGTTGTGTCATATTTTTGGATGCTACTATTATACGCTACAACACGTATTGAAAATATTAAATTGTTCTGTAATTTTAATAATGATATACTTTTCATTGGCGTAATATTTCAAAGGATCAATAAGCCATCGCTTTATCGCCACGCCTCGCACTTTATTTTTCAAAATTAAATTTTGTAAATTACAGCTTTTGTAATTTCGATCCATCATATCGCTGTTGTGCGACCGTCCTAATCGCCATCCTCTAAACTAGGGATACTTAATTTAAGCGTAATATTAAATAAAGTGTGGCCATAATACTATTTGTAAGATCAAAAATTTAATATCAACTCTAGAAGTTACCATACGTGTAATAACTGAAACGCGTAAACTCATCAATAACTCTCCCTTTCCTGCATTTTGTGCGTGATGTAGGTTTGGCTTAATACAAAAAATAAGTAGTTTATGTGCGTGCTAGTAATTCAAACGCCCCCCGTAGTAATCAGGGGCAATTCAAGTTTCTCCATAAATTCGATGAGTGGAACCGTGGGATGTTCATTTGGCATACTATTGTTTTGATTTTAGCCAGCTCTCGTGATTCGAGAACGTAAACTCAACGTAACGAAGCTACTTTTGACATACAATCAGTTCTGTATTAATTTGAGCGCCGCGGTTCTGCCCGAGTTCTATTTTGTTCCGTACCGCGGTTTGTAGCTTTTTATTTTGTCGCAGGTGTAGTGGGAGTTACACCACCGGAAAGTCGTCTGTTGGTCGGTGTGGAGTTTGTAAATCCTAACGCCCTCCATCAAGGCTCTTAGGTTCTGCGATGGACGACACGCCATGACTCTACACGACTTACATTTACATCAAATACGGCTCCCGCAAACCCATTTCAATTTTGAATTTAAACGAACGCGATCGTAGAAACGTAGCTTAGGAATGCAATGTCACAAATGAAAATAAATCACGCGATTTCACAGATGTTTTGACCCGACTAGGCTCGCCCCTATAGCTCGTAAAACTAAGCGGTATCCCTCAGGAAGTAATCCAATATTTTTCAACTTAGGTATCGATATTGCACAATTTTTATAAATTGTAATCGTGTCAACGTATTTATTAAGTCAAAACATTGTTCTTACTATTTCGACATATCGTCTAAATTTATTATAAGCTCTTATTATACTATTGTGAAGTCGCTATATTTTAAAAATAAAGGAATTTGCCAATGTATAAGCAAATGTCTTGTCTTACTGTCCAATTTATTTTAACCAAGTAGCTAGAAGGGATATTGTGGTAATATAAAACTATATAAGAACCGAACCAAACAAGGTTAGCGAGTACAAAATAAGATGGATATATCTACATGGACTCCTGTCCCAGTAGAGGCATGCGAGACCGCGAGAACGCAGCCACATCTTCGAGATTCCTCGCATTCAACACGCTCGCCCTCAGAATGCAGCCCGCGAACCAAACATAACTACTTTAGATAGTTCCGTGTTTTTACAAGCGCCTTGTCACCAAGGAACCCGATACATAAGCTCGTAAACAAGCCAAAATTTGTAACGAACTCAAGGGAAGTTAAAATTAGGAGTAACAGAAGGCGGTTTAATTAAAAAAATAATGGTTCAACCAGTGTGGGTCTGTACTTTGCGAAATATCCCTGAATGTTAATAACGGAAACATATTTTTAGACTTTTATTACGAATCGGGTATAGTAAACCAGAGTTTACTGATTTTTTTTTTACTAATTCGATCAGAGTTTATTACTATAATTTTATAAACCAATAGTAAAAACTCGTATTGTTTGTCACGCGATGGATAGGGAAATAGGTATATTGAAAAAGTGTAGTGAGCGAAGAAACTGCTGGTGATTGGAGAGTGCCATCCACAACGATACTAGGGCGAGTAATATTTTCACCATCTTCGTTTGATAAAATTAACCGATAGAATAGTGTAGGCAACATTTGTGCGTACAGTGTGAAACGTATTAGACCACAAATAGATTGAAATAAAAATGTAAATTAGAACAGCTTAGCCGATAATTTTAGTAATCTAGTGTTAGAACGTGGAAATCAGTAAGAAAATGTAGTCAGGCAATTTATTATATTTAGCGGATTTCCTGAATAGTATAGAATAGAGGTTTAAGTCGCGGCAGGCAATATCCTTCTACAGTAGAGCTTACGATTAGTGTGACTAAGAAATATTTCTGGAGGAATTGTACGAATAAACCGCTTAACATATAGTATGTAGAAGTGTAACAAATATGGTGGTGCAAACTCATTTTAAGGTAGTGATACTTAGTTATAAGCTCTAGAATTTCTATAATTGTGCACTAGGCAAACGTAAACTTAGGCTGCAATTCTAATATCAAATTATAAGCATAGAATAAGTAGTATAATTTCGTATTCAATCATAGAATAGAAATATTAATTAATCTTCGTAGTTTAATGTAGAAAATGGCGGCATTTCCGCGTTTTTATGAGGCTAGAACTGTTGTTAAATCGTAGAATGTTTTTTGAAAATTTTGCCTTAATTAATGTGTGACTAATTTCGCTTATCAATTGTGGCTTTACGTGTTGATCTTCTATGACTGAACCATTGTGACTATGGATAGAAATAAGCTATTAACAACGAGTATTCCGTGAAATATATTCGCAACCGAAACGCGCTCCATCTCAGTGAGGGAAGTTATTGATGGCACCTATTAAATATACGTTTTCTATACGCAGGGGCAGAACTCACGTAAAAGCTAAAATAATACATTTCAATCTCGAAGTGAGAAATGAAGTATGAGTATTACGCCGATGAGATATGTGACTCTACAACTTTTGAATACATAAATAATGTATTCCTCCAAAACGTTGTAAATATCGTATGTTTGCATGCTATTTTATCTTGTTATTTATTAACGCTACTAACCATTTATATTGGACTATTTTGATTACGTTTTACATATTTTAATACTAGAGCACTGAGGGTTTATTACATCGCTATTATATTGACTTATAATTGTAAAATATGCTTTTTATATAAAGTTTTATTTAGGACTGAAATCATAACTTATTAGGTGTTACAAACATAAAAATCATTATAACTTGTTCTTATCTTATATATTAATCATTATAACTTCTTCTTATATAAAAATCTCAACTTTAAACCTATATTACTCGTGATATGGTTAAATACGTTTTCCTTATATGCGAACTTATCTAAACCCGTATAGAATAACATTGTACACCAAAAATATGAACCGATAAGGAAATGTTACATTGATCAAACTCCACATAAAGAGCCTGCGTAAACCGTTCATCATCCTTTCGTTGAGTTTTCCTCCGAACGCCTTGTGAATATTTTGCACGGCCATCCCACTTGTGAAGAAGAATTATTAAGTTTCGCCGAACTTCGCAATTATGAAAGTTCGAATAGCTCTCGCAAGACGGCCTCAGAATTTATAGATGAATGTGTGCTTCCCAAGATGTGAGAGGCTTATTTGGGGTGCGAATCGCTCCGTACCTCTATAAAGTCCTTACGAGTTCTCACCTAAGCCAATAAAACTGGAAATTGGCGCTGTTATCTTTAAAGTTCGTTTCCAATTTCGGTCCCTTATCAATCTTTATGGAAGGTCTCATTTATCATGTCGTTTACAAGTGTAATTAAATTATTTTCTGGAATAGTTCATCTTAGAGATTCCAACTATACGCATAAATTATACTCGAAATGTGGATTATTATATGAGTTTACCTCCCCTTCAAGGCGCTTAAAGTTAACGTCCGATACAGAAATGAGGGATGTAGATAACACTCGTCAACCAAAGTTGTTTGTACGCATAATTTCAGTTTTACCTGAAAACAGTTCATCCGTAACGTACATAAATTACTCCAAAACCATACCTTGTATATATAATGCATTAACTTCGTATGCGATCATTTATAAAAGCCCAATTCTCCCGCAGTAACTTTTAAATAAATAGCTATTATTAAAATGTGTCAGCATTTTAGCGATGATCGCGTCCGAGCGCCGGCGAACGAGCCCGCTCTGTCCGGCTGGCCGCTACCCCATCTATCATTCATCCTCCATTACTTATATTGTACTTTTTTGCAAAGTCACTCACAGGCCGGTAATCACCTGGTGCAGAACGGGCCTCCATTTTTCACACTAAATCATAACTCGCGCATCTGACAAAATAAAATTTGTCCTACAAGCCAATATCGCTAATGGTACACGTATGAGTAGACATAAATCGTAGCCCTTTCAACGTAAGTGAGTAAGTTGCAACAATGGATGTTTATTGTACGTGGAAAACGGTAAATAAATAAGCAAATGACGCGATAAGACGCTACGGGCTCAAAGCAACGGAGGCCGCATGGAGCCGTGCTACGTGCATGGTATGCTAATGTACCTATTCAATAAACAGACCGCGGTACCAGCGAGAACTCACGTCAGATAATTTACTGGATATCTTGTGAAAGTTTTTTCTGCTTCTGTGATTTATATGCGCAAAACTTCGACCTCCCTTTTTTCATTTGAATGCACGTGAAATACTTACACAATATTTTTGTCATATATATGTATTATATAGGTCTGAATGGCTATATTATTCGGCGTCAGAATTAAAACGCATTACGTTGGCTCGGTAATTTAGGATAGGAGATGGTTCAGTCATAGATTGTATGTAACATGAGCTCAGGCCAGAGTGTGCGAACCGTGTGTATGTTTGCAGTGGACCTGACGAACGGCCAACTCACACCCAATAACAACACACCGCTGCTCGCACAGGCTCTCTCAGGTGAGGCCTTCATCACATTCAAACATAACATTCCTAACATCACTAATTCCTTACAAAATCCCTACTGGTGTGCACTGTGGTTTTTTTCCTTATTGTGTGCTTTGTCTCCATCTTAATTTATTTACATTTTTTAAATAACTCAAAAGTTAATTTTTAATTAAGAGCGTTTTGTTCTTAATTAAAACTTATCTTCAGTACAATAATAACAAAAATAACAATGTTAAAAGTGAAGCTAATCTTCACGCTTCACGCCATAGAAGTGTTAAATGTATGTTTTATTTGCAGTAATGAACAACTACCAGGCGGCGGCAGCAGGTTTTGGGCCCCCAGCGTCACCTCACACGGCTGGAGGACGAGCAGGATTTCCAGCTGCTAGTTCACCAGGGCCAGCGCTAGACGTCTACGGATCTGCAGCAGACAGCGTCGGATACGTACAAGCAGCGAGTCCCCAACCCTCTGGATTCCCAGCCATCGCTGTGAGCCGTGCACCCCTTAATTATACCCCGGTAAGATCACCACAAAACATATGAAACTTTGCAAATATATACTTACTAACTATAATATAAAAGTTAAGGAAGAATAAAAACTTTCATCCTTATTTTATCCGTGATAAATGGGATAAAGTTATTAACTTTCGATTACAACTTTTTTCATTTATAACGTCATGTTCAAAAATGCCTATTTCAGTGAGATTCAAATAAAAGCAATTCATAAAATTCTCCCGTACAAAGTTTTTACTGTCACAGAATTCGAATTAATGTTTGTTCTATTTTGTTTTTTATGCGAGAGATTTTCGTCTTTAATTACGCGGATACAGTATTACCCTCATCAAGGAGTGTTGATTGATTAAAACTAATATTAGACGATAAGTTCGTCGATGAAGCATTTAGGAAAGACGACGGCCTTGCAGACGCAATTACCAGCCGTTGACACTAAAATTTTAGCAAGACGTTCCAATCTCATTAGGGAACCAATCTTCCTTGTCGCTCTTAAGGCACAATCACCATAAGTTAGCGCGGCACTGAAGCGTGAGAGATGTGATTATAAAGTGTTCCGAAATATGAGCATGCGAGCGACGGCGGCGGCAATCTGCGCGCTGCAATGCCGCGGGTAATGGCTTTTTAAAACTGCGACCGCGCTCCATAACTGCTTCCAAGCGACGCCATCAGTCTTCATTGCATGTCGACGCCAACACTGCGAGCGCCGAGATCTTAACTCTTCATGCCCTATCTTAAGACATTTTTCAAACGTTTAAAGCTTTCATTCCTTTGCATAACGCGAATGCTGAAGTAACAAGATATTTTCTATTTAAAACTAAATCACAGATATATATCAATTATAGAGTAAATGACTTAATAGACGTGCACATATGGTGTTTGGGTGTAAAATGGTCTTATTAGATACCGTGAATGCCCCCACGAGCAATAACCATAAATAATGGAGAACAAGCGGTGTAATTACCATTGCCGAGCGGTCGCGCTGCTCTAATTCATCGCTGTTTTTATTTTGTTGGCCACTGAATCCACTACGGCTCTATCGACTGTGGACACCAAACTGAATACCTTTAAATCTGCCCCCGGGGAGGTTAACAACCAATCGATCGTTTTATGCTCCCATTCAATTACGTTATCCAAACTCCCTATTCAGGAATGAAGGGAAATTAAAATGGAAAAGTGTTTCCCGGAAATATTGCTGTTTTTAACTTTGTTTATAATTAAAAACTACAACTGCAATGTTAGACTGAAAGCTTAATAAAGGAATATTTATACATATTCACTTTTTTGTTGTTGTAGCGAAGTCCAAGAAAATTTGTTTACTTTACAGGGACCCCTGATTCCTGCGGCCTTCACCAACGGATATCATTGAAAGCGCAATAGCACAAATATTAACGTGAGTATTTTTAATGTATCTCGTTGTGCATAATTAAAACGTCGTTAGGCGGAATAGCCTTTTAAAAGAACGAGCGTATGTAATTGTTGCAAATATGAGCACTCTAGTGCTAATACTCGTTTTCATAAACTGAGAATAAAGCTAAAAGCACAGCGTTTATGTATTAAAATATGCAATAGTTAAAATTGCTTACATACGTTCGCGTACTTTAGCTTTTATAACGACATGAAAGAAGTAAAGTTTCGTACTGAGAAAACGTTGAATTTCTTCTTTTTCATTTCATCAATGCAATATAATTTTGATGCAGCTACAGTTTCTTCGTCGTACATTTCTGTAACTTAATAATTTCAAATTGTTTGACTGCAGGTGGTGAGCGGCGTGGCGGCGCGCAGTGTGCAGATCCAGCATCGCGCCGACTCCGCAACTCCGCCCGGACCACAGCCCGAGAGCTCGCGGCGCCCGCGAAGCCTCGCCGCGCGCCGCGTCGGCGATGGTGATCCAATCCGTCCGGCCACCGCGCGGACCGATCCCTCGACCGCGGCATCTCAATCTCACACAGATCCCACCCCCACTCTTCTCCCCACAATAAAACCCCGACCCTCTCTATCTCTCTATCTTCGTCCCCTAAAACACCCTATTGTAAATAATCTAATTTTTGTCGTGTGAACGAGACATAGTTTATCGATTAAACAGGTATTTTTTCAATCTCGCTTCGACTGTATCGTAGATGTGTTGTCAATAATAAAATACATTTCATAAGAATCTAGACGGTTAAATTGCAGGGAGGTGTATCTTTAATATTTTATTATTCATAGTTAATAACAGTTAAGATAACTTGCATGTCTATCCTTCGACGCGCGAGACTTTTAGTTCGTTAGATAGTGTAACAATTGTTCGGCGCGCGATTCGTGCCTATCCTTCGAATTTGAATTTCGTGCTCTAACATTCTCCGTAGGAAGTTTATAATAACAATTAGATTTTTCAGTGTTAATAGGGTTTCGGGCAGAGTTCGGAGTGCATTATTTTGGAATAGTAATATTGTCTACCCTTCTCCGAATTCCGTGTGAAGAGTCGACTTGGTAGCTAGTGGAATAGGTTGTTTCGTATAGGCCTGGCGGAGCGCCCGGCCCCGGCCGGAGACAATAAGACGGCTAGCGCCCGCGCGGCCGCCGCCATCCTCGCTCGTCCACCGACACATATTTTATTCTATTTTTAATATAAATTCAAATATTAAAGTAATAACTATACGTACTATATTGCGCATATTTTATCTATAAATGTAATTATTTTTGCCTAATTCGAATTGTATAAAATCACTCTTTGCATTGATGTATTGTTTTGTAGCTAAAGTTTCTTGGTTATTTCCCTATAAGACTACGATAGATATTCGTATACATACTTTCTTACATTATGTATTATGATATAAAATTTTATCCTAAGGATAACATCATCATATTTACGATTACATAAGGAAGTTTGAGAAGCTAAGTCGAAACATTTCGATATATCTCTCTCATCTTGTTAAGATAATAATTCGTTTCTATCTTGTACCTTTGAATGTAGGCATTGTAATTATAATGAATACGATTCTGTGCATTACGTAATTAATATTTCATTGTTTCTTACCATTGTATTAATTAACTTAAATATAAGACCACTGTTGAAAAATATTCACGCCTCTACTAGGTCGTGGAGTCACAACGTACTTAGATCTACTTCAAGTTTTAATTAAAATAATTATTAAACAGTAAATAATACATTTTCATACATAACATGCATTATAGTTTCCCGAGTTCAATACAAATACAGCAAATGATCAGAGTTCAAGTAATAGAGTAAAATATGAAGTCAATTCATTAATACATATTCGTTAGGTACTGAGACATTTGCCACTCTGTCTAATCGACTATAGGATGCCGAGCGCAGCGTATATGTAGCGCCCACGTAGCGCACCGCGTAGCTCGACTACGCGCTACGTAGCCGCTCGCGCGTTCATTTCACGTGCACTTGTGGTTGCAACCAATCGTTATTTACTATTACTCATTACATCAATTACATTAATATTATAAATTAGATATTAAATTTTAGGTAATAATAATGAACAATCTTTTAAATGCTATTATTATATAAATACGTTATAAATATAAATGTTTCCTGTTACAAAATATTGAAAATGATACGAAATTAATCAATATTCTTTTTAAAGGTACTTTATTATTATTACTTATGAGTACGTAGTTAATTGAATAATGGAATGTTACAAACTGAGCGCGCTTGCCGCGTTTACTTCGCGTTTTATTTGCATGTCATTGTTCGCTACTCTCAGACGACTGCAACGGCTTGAAGCTCGCAGTCCGCTCAGACGCGGCCCGCAGGAGCCGGCGCGTGCGCCGGTGCTGTGCTGCACAGGAAACGCGATTATGTTGTTAAACGTTAGCTAGGAAATTGATAATTAGAACGAAGGTGTGAGTCTATAACAAGACCGGAAACGTATCATACCTAACAAATTAACGTAATCATTTGTTTTATATTTACGGTGTTGTAGGTATTTAAGACATTTTTTCTTAGAATATTTAATTATTATGAAATGTTATATTGTTAGGCCCGGGCCGGCGGCGGGGCGATGCGCGCGCTCCGTTCCGCCGTCGGCTTTTCATTCACATTTACATCCTCACTATAATTATATTTTCTTACCGACCTTTTTAATGTAGGAGAAGCGTACACGGCCGCTTATCCCCGTGCGAGATCGAGTACAAACATACTTAATTATTATAGTGAGTGAGTTCGTTTCACCCGTTCGTGAGAAGCCATCGGTTCGCCGCGATTGCACGAGACGGTTACGACAAAATAATACTATTGTACATACATAGATAGCCGCATGTAAAAAGACTTAGTCAATACCATCTGATCGATATTATTAGACTCATTCGAGCCGCAATCAGGATTAGCTTGACGAAGATATTAGTTTCATTATTTTTATGATTCTTTTGTTAAGTTTTTGTAAGGTTAGAACACAGGCCATAATATTATTTAACGTCATCCTTACACTATAATAAGGTTTAGAGAAACGCTGGGCGTATGTTTTGGAGTAATAGCAATAAATAATGATAATATTATGACCAGTGCAGAGAGCTACATCGACGCGGTTCGGCTTGCGAGTAATCTTTTGTCACAGATCCACGACAAGTGTAGCTTCTGAAAGTATTAATGACGTCACAGTGTCGATAAAATATTACTCTCAATCCCAACAACGACCACTTCCTCTCGCTTTTAACATTCACGTTAGTTGATTTCAGTCACAGTTTTTAGAAATGTGTTCTATATCAAAGTAAAGACTACGTAATAATTAATAAGCGAGATCTCAAATTAATTTTAAAAATTCTTTATGTGATTCTAATATCGTATAATATCCATCTATATATAAAATTAAATTAACTAAAAAGATAATTTATTATATTTTGTATAATAACTTTCTACATTAATTTACACTACTTATATTGTTATTAAAGATAATAATTAATTTTAAAGGAATAAAGTGACAGACTGGTAATGTTCGTAGAGTCGCCGTGGCGGCCTTAGATCAGTAGCTTTGCATACTCGGCAACGGCCAACTTAATGATTCAAGGACCAAAAAGTATAAAAATTAATTCGCGTAGAACCGGACGCTCATTGGCTCCACACGAACTGATACAACTGTTCGATATCATTGCAGCAACAGAGCGTGTCTGTGAGAATTGCGTTTGAGAATCAAGAGTGGGCTTAGGGCATAACGGCTGCCTCTGTGACGTCATGGACGTTTGTGTATACACCCCATTTACTATCGCTTTGAGTTTTACATTTCTTATTGTAGCTTAATAGCTGTTAGATCTTACGATACTTAATTATCTTTGTAATAATAATAAAAATGGCAATATTTATGGATAAGGCTACTGTAGATTTGTCAATTTCATACATCGCATCTGTTTATAATAGTCAAGATCGGTATAATTTGGACGAGAAGTTACGGGTAGTGTGACGTCACGGGCGGTGCCGCTATGGCCGGCGCTCGCGCATACAACCCCGGCACCCCTCCCCGCCCCGCGCAACGCCGCCCGCTTCGTTTCGTTCTCGCGGTTACTTCTCGATTACGTGCTTCGCGTGCTGACTGATTTTCTATAGCAATAAAAATCAATTACCTAAGATTTTACATTAAAGTAAATTTGGATTTATATACGTTCGAATTTGGTGTCATGTACATTTAAATTAGGAAGAAGCTAATGATAGACCGACGGGTCTCGCAACCCCTGCGGTCCCGTTGCGGTTTTGTCGTAATTTCTTCGTGTATAGTATGTTACAATGAATCTGTATACAATATGGATATAAATGGTATGATGAATAAATTAGTTTTATGGCATCTCTTTATTAATAATACTTATCAGAGATTTTGTAAATGCGGTGGGACGACCACGCCCGATTTCGTGCACCCGTGCACTTTAACTTATTGGAATATAACATTATAATAACGTAATACTACATACTATGAGATATATAATCATACAGCCTTTCGGGGCGCGCGTGTATGGCGATGTATGTATACACATTGTGCAATGTACATATACCTATTATAATACAATGATTTAAGACAAGGTCACATCGTGCCGTGTGTATGTGGTAATAATAAATATAATATGGACATTGTTCAAACAATAATCAGTTGTTTTATTTATTCATCCGCTACCTTTTCCCGAGACACCCTTTGAGTGCCATTTACAGTCGACACTGAAGTGAATTTACAAAATGGCTTAGGTTTGAATAAAACTAATTCAAGAAACCAAGGAAAAAGAAAATTATTGTAAATATGTTGAATAATGTGTTCCTTCCGTGATATATGTGAAAAAAGATTTTATAGATAATACTTGCCTTGTATTAATTTCGAGCATCTAATCATCATCGAATCATAAGACTATTTAATAGAGAACCAATTAGATTCTAAAATAAGAATATTAATGATGCCTTCTTATAATGTTTCCTAAATGATATGCATTATAGAATACTGTGCTAAAACATACTTTGAAAGCAAAAAAAAAAGGGAAGAAAAAAAAACCCTTTTAAAAAAAAGGGGGCCCCACCCCCCGGGGGGGGAGGGGGGGGGGGGGTTTTTTTTTAAAGCCGGGGAAAACTCCCCCCCCCCCCAAAAAAAAAAAAAACCCCCCCTCTTCCCCCCCCCCAAAGGCAACCCCAAAAAACGCAAAGGGAAAAATCTCCCGGGGGAGAGCCGCCGCCTGAGCAACAAACGGCCGCGGGTTCTTGGGGGAGAAAAACCTCTTTATATGGGACGTGACGCTTTTTAAAGGAACGCAGCAATTTCGTCATATCGTTTAGAGTAAGCCATTGTATTGCAAAATAGTAAGCTTTTGACAATTTACAAATGTTACTTTCCTAAGCACAAAAGCTTGAATACTGTACATATAAACACAAAACGACCTATCCGAAAGAGTCGCGCGGGGTTTAATGAGAATGTAATGTAATTCTTAAACATGAGATTACATTTTATTTTTGGTATTTGTGACAACACCCCAGCCTAGTTAAATGCTATTTAGTGTATATTTCTTATCCTCTTATTTCACTGTGGTTTCATAAGACGTAGGACTCTTAAAAGAGCGGGGCCCGTAGTGAACATTGGCCTTGTACGAGAATCTGAATCACGTTTTCCATATTCCAAATTTAAAAAAAAAAATTTCTTCAAAAAAAAATAATTTCCCCAAAAAAAAAAAAAAAAAAAAAAATAATTAGTAAAAAAAAAAAAATTAGTAAATCGTTTAAAAAATCTCAAATTATATATCAAAACTAGTAGACAGCACATAAAAGGCTCACTCAACAGTTAATACGGGGGGGGGGAAAAAAAAAAAAAAAGGGAAAAAAAAAGGAAAAAAAAAAAAAAAAATGGGGGATTTGGTTTTTTGGGTTTGTAGTTTTGTTATCCCCATAATTGTTAGCGAGGCGGACATTTTCGAGGTTGGGAGGACGAAATTAAGCTTGTAGCCGGGAGAACATGGACAAGGTAAGCCCATAATAGGTTCGGTTGGAAAAGAATCGCGTAGGCCTTTGCCAAACTGGGGCAAACAGACGAAATTGTCCGTGCTCGAAGACTTGCCAGGGTCTTATTTGTTAGCCAAAAGACGAAATGTAACATATGTCTGAATAAGCTATTATAATATTATTATTATAAAACTACAGACAGGTAAAGACCTATCCAATAGGAACATTGAGGAGACGCTTATGGAAATTGAAACTTGCATTAGTTATAAAATCAACAATTGTTCACAACCATAATACGCAAAAAAAAATTTTCGAAAATATAATTAAAAATTTTTTGGTGGCGTAAAAGTTAAAACATAATGACACCGTCCCCATTTGTAAAGGAAGCAGCGGTGTGTTACGTCATATGGTTTAGAACTTTTTTCTGCGTAAACAAACATTGTAAATTGTTGCGAAACAATACGAATGCCAAGCCAAAGCACAATTTTTTGACCAATGGAGCCAAAAAAATTTGACCCCCTTGGGGGGGAAAAAAAAAAAGAGGCAACTGCGGCCCCCATTTGCGCCACGTTTTGTCACAGATTCATCCCACATATAGCTTATCCCTTTACACATGTCAAAACTGTAAGTGAAATGAAGATGACTTTCTCTTACAGTAAAGTGTGTTGGAGTGTGATGAGGACGCTGCAATACTTTTCAAAATCAAACACAGCAGCAATCATGTTTCCATTTGACTCCTCAGCGTCTTTCTTATCTTGGTTGTTAAATTCCTTGCGACCTTCTGTTATTATTCTGGGCAAAAGTTTATTTCTTGGTAGATTGGATTCTTTTTCAATCGAAAAAGGACATGGAGGATTTTTTTGGGAATGTGAATTGTGTGATTAAAGTTTAAGTTGACAAAGTCAGGTATTGGCGTACCGTAGCCTTAGTGGTGCATTCTGGAGTCAAACCATTTAAGATAAATTTTGAACATTTTGGCAATACTAAGTCTCCTTGAGGTAGAGTTTTTGGTATTGGTAATAATGCGATTAAAGGGAAAAATACGCGAACATGATCACAAACACTTTGTTTCATTGGTCATCTACAATAATCAGTGTGGTGACTTCTTTTAAGAGTCACGGTGGAATCGCTTAAGTGCGAAGAAGAAGGTGAATTTATGGTGCTAAACGACGACGAAGAAATCGCAGATAATAAGTATGTATGTATGGGCAGAAGAGTAGAGACGGAATGGATATTTAGTAGGAGATACATAGGATTGAGTGACAGTTCCAAATTAACTGGGGTAATCTGTGGTGAGAAACTTCTAACAAAGCTTCAAGCTCAATTAATGGTAAACTCTTGAAACTAGAAGGAAGTGCCAAAGAAAATAGGGTGATTGCTGTAAACATCTTTGGCGGATCAGACAAATTTGGTATTAAGCCATCTCAGGTAATTTCTTCGGTCCCACCATCTTAATGCAGAACTTCTTCCCAAATATATCAGCTAGTTCTTGACTGATTTCTTCTG
This sequence comes from Pontia daplidice, assembly GCA_963693355.1. Classification (NCBI taxonomy): domain Eukaryota; kingdom Metazoa; phylum Arthropoda; class Insecta; order Lepidoptera; family Pieridae; genus Pontia; species Pontia daplidice. The sequence goes on along the minus strand of CAVNZL010000012.1, from coordinate 765,546 downwards.
CACCTATAGACAACTGTGATTTGTTGTCTAATGTTGTTGTTATCAACGTTCCGAGCTAAAGTACACAAAAAACTTAATAATACTGTATTTTATTATTAAAGGTATTCATAAAACATTATTAACACATTAATTTATCAAACCTTAAATAAAAAATCTTTATTTTATTATTATTTAACGATGTTTTTAAATGAACAACGTCCTAACTGATGTCATTATCCCAGTAACAACGTCCCATCTTAATATAAAACCGAGAAATCATAGTACAGATTCCGTAGAAAAACGTCCTATATTCATATGACACGCTTAAAAAATCAAAAAGTTTGTAAAAAACGTCCTTATGTTTCATGAGACTTCTACTTTTTACTATTTATTACTACACAAAGAATGAATACTCTGTGACTAAGCACTATGTCAAATGTTTTTTCGGATGATTTTCGCGCAACAAATGCGTTTCTTTACCTCTCCGGAAAGAAACGTCCTATATTAAAATCAATCGCCCAAAATGTTTTACTGAGATAAAAATTTAATATTAAAGCAATACGGATATGATGTTAGTTAATTTAAGAATTTATTAATGTGTATCGCGAAATAATATAGCTGAAATCGTCAACATATGAGTTTTAGCACTTTTTTTCATTTAATTTGAAAATAGTACAATAAGCTCAGGCCTTTCTGCACAGTTTTTTGTAGCATATCTAATATTTTCTTTTAACGTGACATTTAAAAATAGTTTTGTAATGCAAAGCCCTTAATTTATTTTGTACATCAAACCGAAAAAAATCTGAGCAATTACACAAAACACCCTTTTCCAATGAACATAGGCCGGAGTGACAACGACGCTCATTTGGCGCCGTGATGATATTGTGTTTTAATACGGAATAATAGATAGTAGATGATTATACTCACTAAACAAGAACGAAAATCAAACGTGAGTCTGTAGATTGATCCTTATCTGTTTAGCTATTAAATATTTTGCTCCATGATACATGTTGTTCTAGCATGGAAAAGCTTCAGGGAATATTAGAATATTTTTATTGTGTATCTATCTACATGTTAAAACATAATAACTGTATTCATTTAATATATCTTACCATAGAAGTTATAACACGAAGGTCGCAGAACCCTTGAAAAACACTATTTATTTCATGTCGACCGGGCAAAATTAACAAAAATGCATGAATGAATACGATAATCTGTCTATGTGTATTGAAAGCCTATGGCAATTCAAAGACAATAATACGCTTAGTAAATTATTCTAATAACCACCACTATCCATATCCTTTCTGTAATATAAAAAATAGGATCACCCTAATAATTACTTAAATATTACTTAACAGTGTTAGTCACCGCTAAAATAAACTATCAAAAATAATACAATATACCTCAATCCATAACTTATTTATACACCCAAGGCGATGAAAACATGGGTCTTACAAATCAGTTTCGTGGTATTACATAATGTACATGCTACTTAACAAGCGGGTTCTAACTATAAAATAAGTTAACGGGGGAACAATTCCCCGGTGTTCTCGTACAGGTAAGATTAAGTAAGTTAGTTATGGAACTACAATGCTAAATTTGTGGTAAAAATGTGGTATTGGTTATTACAAAAACTCAATAGACCGCTAGTATATTAATTCAAATTGAATTAACGGACATGTCTCATATTTTCGTGACGACTAGAAATTTAAGGTACCAAATCAGTTCCGTGTTGACATTTCGTTGAGTGTTTTTTACGGTATTGATTGCATTAATGACACCTGAGAGCTGGAAACGGTTTTCAGCGGCAAACTTATTTTATGCTTTGTAGTATGTGAGTAGCATTTAATTTTGTTTTTACTAAATAGTTACTAAATTATTAGCTACTAAATTAAATGTCTGTTATGTGTCTAGTGAAAGTAGAGCGAGGCAATACAAGTTGGGTCTTTGGAATATTTAATAGGTAGCCCAGCCCCGGCCACTGACCGTGTTAAAAGAATATTTTAAAATGAACACACTTTTTATTTTATACTTACGAAACAATGTAATGGAAAATGGAACCAGCTGCCAAAAGAAGTATTTCCGATAAGACTTAGGGACCTTCAAGAAAAGAGTATATAAGCATCTTAAAGGCCGGCAACGCATTGGTGTGGCCTCTAGCGTTGCGAGTGTCCATGGGCGGCGGTATCAGTTAACATCAGGTGAGCCTCCTGCCCGTTTGCCTCTTGTTTTATAAAAAAATATTCGGAATTTATGAGACTCATCTATTTAAATTAATCATCTTCTACACAAGGACTTCTTGCGCCACACGATAATAGTGCTCATGTGGCACTTGTTTCTAAATTCAAAAAAATCACCATGGAGTTTCAATTGAATTTTCGAGGTCTAGATGTGTACAAATTTCGACTTGCTAAATATTGATAACAGAGACTATCAAAATTAAGAATCCTACGCATTTTTTTCGCGGTGCATTTTTGTACGAAGATGTTTAAAAATCTTAGCATTCAAAGCAACTTTAAAAGTAATTAAAAAAAACAATGTGGGCACATTATTACAAAAATCAATATAAATACGCCACCCTTTGGGGATAAGTACTAAGCGATAATATTCATACAACACTCAATGAAATGAACACTCAGGGCAAATTCGTTTCAAAAAAATGCATTTGGCAAACATGAGCAAACAGCGGACTAATTGAACTAGAAACAGCTTAACCCTTTATGCACAAAGATTCGTAAACACAAACATTTTCTTTGACGCCTCTTTGCATTAATACATGCATTGCAAACGACTCACTTTTTGGTGTTCGTATCGCTACACGGCTCAAAAGAGCAAATATTAAACAACAGCCTTATGATTTCTAGGTTTATTTAAATAGCAAGAAAAAGCCAGGCCTTCTCTTTCTCAATCTATGTGCTTCTTTATACTATCTCTAATACTAATTATTATAGCGTTTAATAGTAGGGGGAAATAAATATATATATATATATATATAGTTGTTTACTGCTAAATTAAGTATGCGTATATAAGTTAATAACCTGTGTAAAATTCAATAATAGTCTGTTAATAGCTTCTTTGAGTATTTAGGTGCTAACAAAAACTTATTGCCATTTAAAATAAAGTGATTTTCTAACAAATTAATATAATTTAAATACCCAACTGAAACAGGAACTTGTTATTATACTCAAATACCATCTTCGATTTAAAACGAACCTATGTGAGCATACGAATGTACACATCTTTAGAATAAGGCGTTGCAATTATGAATAAGAGACAAAAACTGCCTTAAGTCAAGTATAAAAAATCTATTATCCCACTAGAATGTTGGTATGAAATTATTTATTCGATTGGATTAAAAATAGACCGCCTTTGTTTTTATGTCTCAAAATAATCTGAGCTTCAATTCATGAAGAACCAAATTGTGAGATGTCAATTAAAATATTTGTTTTTAAAAATCGAGCAGAATATTTCGAATACTTGTAACTTAACAAAAAGGTTCATCCTATTATCAATACCGACTGATCATTGAAACTTACAAAGTTCTTTTAGTCTATTCAAAAAATCCTTCTGTCCAACATCAGAAAAGATGACCTTTCCTGGAATGTTTTATTTGTTAATACAAACAATCCAAGAGTTTGAAAAAACGCTAGCTCATAGTTCTCGTATTTGTCTATCTTCAAGTTAGCATATATAGTTTGAATAGTATGGACAACTGAACTTTACAATAACTTAATTAAAGCACAATCTAAAGCTAACAACAGCGAATGCATCAACGAACTAACAGTATGTAACTATGTCTAATCCGAACATAACGTTCTGAAACCAAATTGCATTTAGATATTGATTGGTTGATATTAATCAGACTGAAGACTGCATGAAGCATGTACGAAGGGCAGTCTGAAGATGTTCGATTTAAACTTTCATTTTAAAACGCATATTCGGTAACACAATCTTAATAATCTCACGTCCAATACAAGCACTGAACACTTGACCAAACTTGAAAATGGAAAATAGGTCGTTTATTTCATATTTATTCAATGAAGTAATCGCGCTTCGCATTGTCGGCAGATGCCCAATATAAAACGACATTGCATTTGGCAAACGAAATAATCTTTACATCCCAATGACTGAGGTTAATTAAACCGATTTGCTCTTCAACATAAGTTGGCAATTACAGTACAATAATGCCTCCGTGTAAGGTGTACTGAAACGTATTACTGTCATATGTAAAGGCTTAATTATGTAATAACCTACGAATCGAAAACCCTTACAATCTGCGTGGGAATACGAACTAACATTGGAATTGATAAAGTTTTCAGCTTTATTATATATATAGGCAATTAACTTAAAACATTGGTATTTGAATCAAGTATGAGCGACAATAATACCTATGTACAATAATATAATATAGTGACATATTTTATTTTATACTTGTGATTTGGGTGACAAAACTTTATGCATATAACATATATCATATCATTAGATGTATATTGTTTGGTCTAAACATCAGAAATGAAACTATACGATTTATTTAAATTCTACCATTTGACACTTTCTGCCACACACCACTGTTATGTGGACAACTGCCAATAGAGGTATATCCGAACCGAAAGACAATTTTCTACCCACTCACTCACTCATTAATGCAAAGCTATATTATTTGGTAGCAGTGAAAACAGTCGTTGGGTTATTTAATGCATACGTTATATTATATAACGCGTGTAAAATCACTGTGAATAGAACATACTAATTGCAAAATTGCATGAGTGACAAAATATACAGAAGTTTAGGCGTATAGGATGTTTGCAAATAAAACCAGTTTAGTATAAAAGTACATTAATATTACAAAGAGAAAGTGTTTGATAGGATTAAAAACAAAAAATCCAATGGCAGCGGTGCATTATTTAAAATATTGAGAAGTAGAGAGACGATTTTTCACGGTGGGTTTTATATTTAACTGCTGTCAACAGCAAGCGTGTAATAAAATAGTATATTTAGTTTATTTTTATATAATTACACTCTCTATGTGTTGTTATACGATCCATTAGATGTGGTATAATTTAACCAATGTTAATTCATAATTATTCCACTTTTCCTCTATCAATCGATGAAATTCGGTGATATAATCGGACAATCTCTATACGTTATAAGCTAATAAAATCTTCCGCGACTCTAACCAGTAGTTGTAGCTAAGTTATATTGCTAGAAATCTGAACAGATTATTTGGATTACAAAATGGTACTAGTATTTGGTGGATTCAAATAACATTAATGTGTTAACAGTAATCCTATATAACGTGTTAGGATTTCCAAATTATATACCTAACATTGCACTATCCAAATGGGCAAAATAATAAAACGTTTCGATTGTATCTATTGGATAGCTAAATTGTTTCACTAAATCCAAATTGAACTTCTGTATCGGAGAATATTATCAGCTTAATAAAATATCTTGTAATATTTGTTTGAAATGTTTTATCGGGTGGAAGATTGCAATGAAATCCAGCAATTGTAAAGATATTGTTAATCTTCAGTATTAACTTCGAATATTTTTTTTTATTATTACGAGTATAACACTTATTATATGGATAGTTAATATTAGATATGTTACAGTAGGAGATAATGAAAATGGATCTGCCGTGGTGCGGTCGTAAATTTAATTATAATAATTTTACGCGGGGTGACATCGTGTGTGATATATATATACATATTATGTATTAAATTTATAGGTATATATCTTATATTGTACGATTTATTGTTGTAGGAAACAAAATAGATCTGTGATTATTTCAACTATCTATAACTATTCATTTGATACATCTTGTTCACAGATGGACACACAAACAGACTGATCATCATACGGGTGCCCGTTTGTACCCTTTGGATACGGAAGCCTAAAATCCATCAGCCTTTTACCATTGGCACTAAGTAGTTATTTTAAATCAATTGATATTAAACTCAACCGAAACAATTTCACATCCAATAAAGCTTAAGATCTGAAATGAAGTACAATAGTCACTTCAACTTACAGTTTAAAACTAAAATAACGTATGTGTTGGGAAATAGTTGAGAACTTTGTAGTCTATGAACAAATAAATCCATTTAATACAAAGTTTTCTCTTGATTCTTACTTAAACAAACTAATACTCTTGAAGGTGAAATGAATCGTCTAGTTTATAATTGAAACTCCACGTATGTAGCCCTGCCAAGAGTCAGCTTTTAATACTTGGGACCCCTTAACAAGAGTCAACTGAGCTCAATTCCTACGAATATATTGAAGTGTTTTGATCACACTCTTTTTTTTGATACACCATATAAAACTGTATAAGAGAAGCGGCTCGAGAAAACCCGATCGCGTGCAAGACTTCTGCATCAGCGTATATACGATCTTAGGAAGATAACAACTTATTAGGCTTATGCACAACCCTTCATCTATACTTAATGCTGTTAATCCCAGAACCCCTCATCTTAAAATGAATTCAATTTCTTACTTCCCGATAATTATAAATTACGCTTCTCTAATAGATGTATCTTGAAAGTTCTTCATTGCAGCATGTCGTGTTTAGGCAAGATTTAAGTTATTAAATTATGCAACTCCTAATACAATTCGACTGGCTCCTTCTTTAATGTCATTTAAAAAAAATTGCGTTACCCCCTCTTATCTTTTTATTATATTTAATTTATTTTAAAATTGTAATGCACTAAAGAGTGTGAGCAAGTGGGACCGTACAGGATCAGAGGTTCAGGGTGATGGGAGTATCTCAAAGTAATCGGGCAGCGTCACCACGATATAATACTTTGAGAGGACGCGAGAAATGAATAAGCCAAAGCCCTATTTAAATCTAATTTATTGAGCTGAAGATACACTTTAAATATAATTCACATATATACACACATATACAATATTTCTTATGTGAGCTGTTGGTGTATCGCGCATCTTCAGCAACAATAAAATATTATTATTGCTGAAGATGCGCGATATATTAATAAAATTTTAGAACAACCGTGTCAGTAGTTTCAGCGGTTGCTCCATGTTCAATGACATCTGAACAGAATGAATAAATAAATAGTAACTTTTTGTTACTTAAAGATAGTGCTATAGAGTTATAACCTCCTCATCCAACTAATCTCGTAGGTGCGTGTATTAAAAGAGAGTTTATGAAAATTATATCCCTCCCTTCTATTTTAAAAACAAGTATGTTTGGCACAAAAAAAATAGAAAGTTAATAGTAGGCTTTATAAGGAAGTATTCGTGAATATGAAAGAAAGGACGAGAAGAAGTGGCAATGAGCTGTCGAACTCATCTTTTTGAATGAAAAGATATAAGTTATAATCAATTAAAATAAGTAAATAATAAATAAATAAATTTAATAATATGTAACATGCTAACCTAGAAATTAAAAATAAATTATTCATGTAATACACCAGTCACACAATCTAGCACATGAAAGTTATCCGAGTTGAAGTTCCGATTCGAGTTTGACTCACAACTAAGCGCTACGCCGGTTCTACGACGCTACGAGGCTACGTGCGATGCCATCGCTATCTACCAAATTGTAAAATTTATTTATATATAACTCGTTACCACTTGTTTGAGAAAGTTACGTGTGCTCTAATACAACACAGTTTGTGATTAAATATAATGGGTGTATATACAACTAATGGGTGCTTATAGACACAACAAATAAAATTCAGCTTCCTCTTTCAAAAATGTGCTACAGTCTAGTATAAATTTACAGACGTCTCCGAACATGTTGCTCATTAGGAAAAGATATTAAAAATGCAAATAAAGATGTTGAAACAATGCCACAAACGATTCTTTTAAGAAATGTAATTTGCATGAAAATAATTGGCGCACTTTAAGCGATGTAAGTAAACTCTTCCGGGCCGACTGGCGTAGTGTTGCAACTCGCAAGCATTGGAGTGGATTAACGAACTTCCTACAATCTCCCTGAGAAACGAACTTAAAATTCTGACATCAGTTTCGGGTATTAAGGGATTGTTCAGTTCATAAATTTATAAAGCCTGCTTTCTCAAACTTAATCTTGTTTGTTAAGACCTCAACTCTATTAGCGGATAAATTGTGTACAAATTATTATATTTTATAATTATGGTTTATTTCAAAAAGCTTAACTTTTAATCACAAATATACGGTGGTGTTAATATTAAATAAATATAATAATATATTATAAAGTCAATGTAAAAAAAATGTAATAATGTAAATACTCTGGATTTGTAATCAGTTCTCATAACAAGGGCATAGATGGTGAAAAGAACTGTCTCATCATATAAAACGCGTAATTATTTCACATAAAAAATTAATAAGTTTTATAAATTAAAATTTTTGGTCTGTAAATTGCACACATTAGAGACGTTTATCATTCCAAAAATGAGCACTAATTTTCAGAGGTAGCCGAGTAGAATGAAGGTAAGCTCGTAGCCTGTACATCATGGCGGCGCTACGCTCTGACACACGGCTTTCCTCATGATAAAGCACCTGTTTACGTATTTTATAGTCCGTTTAAATGTATTATTACGAACACCGCCAGTACGTATGCTTGGATAGAAATAGATTCACTTTAATGCTCCACAGGAACTCTATTCGGATAATTTATATCAACCTTTCAAACTCAATTGTAAAACCAGAGTAGTATTCATTATTTTAAAATAACAGCACCTGGTTGTCGCAAGTAAGCGTGACATCCCTGTTTTTCTTTGATATACAATCTCAAGAATGTTGTCCATCTTTCTTTTACTCGAATTTAAAATATGCAATTTTAAGTTGTATCTTATGATATTGAGGACCATGTACACCATGCCGGACTGCCGATCAGAGTGTCCTGGGTTCGATGTCCAGTACGGTCAACATTTGTGTGATTATCAGATAATTTAGCTTCAATCGGGGTGATTTATGAATACTGCATGTGTATAAATTATCTATGTATCTATTAATTTATCAGTTATTTTAACAGCCATAAATACGAAATGATGTCAAATGTTAAACTACATGAAAACATTTGTATAATATTTTTATGAATTAGGAGTTTTTAGATAAAACTATTTGTTGTGTAACGTTGGATTAAGTAAGAGTTTCGCTTTAGTATAATTTCACCTATATTTAAACAAAATATTCAGTCAAACCAAATACAATAATTTGAAATAAATAATTGAAGTAATTATCTCATGTTCATAATAAACGCTATGAAATTAAACTAATTGATGCTTATAACCGCCAGTAAAGGTGACAGGTAACAATTGTTATTCTAAAAAGTTTGCCAGGAACTTCTGCATGTGTGCATTAAACTCGGCCAATATCGGAATATGCCGAGTCGGCTCTGTATGTGCCAACCTGCCTCAATTCTACTTTGTAACTCTGTTAGAATTGTTGAATTAGATTGCGACACTTTTACGTCACTGACTTCATACATTGCATCTGTTTTATATTACTATATCAATTTTTCAATTTATGGAGCGATAATATAACAGATCTTTGATATTGATATTGATATTGGTTAATAAGTCTACTTGGCTTGAGTGAGTTAATAAATATATATGATTATGATTTTTTGTTTTTTAATTAAGTATGCATATATGAACGGACAGTGTATATTTTATCTTACCATGATAAAAAAAATATTTCTAGGAATAAAAGGTGAAACAATTTCAAATAATTTCAACTGTATTAGAGTACGAAACATTGTGTTCTCAAAACCACACTAAAACTAAATTACAAATAGTAACAACAATACTATGGGTAACTAAAAACAACGGTAAAGTTTCAAATAAATACGCAAATATAAATAGTATTCACAATATATACTATAATGTATCACGAACTCACTGTATGCAGCTTTTACTTTTCCTGATGACGTGCAAGCAGAAAATGATATCGAGAGATATTAAAAGCTTTTTATATATAAGTTTGGTGCGAACTATCAGTTTTTGCTCATAATATATTACAATCGTATTGGGTTTTTTACAAAAAGTTTTTTATTTCCAGTGAATTCCTTAAAATAATAATAGCGAAAAAATAAATAAGAAAAATGGATAACATCTACCTTATTTTATAATATAAGATAAACGGACCAATTTCTTAAGAACAACACATAACGAATAGGCGAATTAATTCGATATTATGGATCTGAAAATGTCACCTAGATAACTCTGGGCTTCCCCACCCCCCTCTGCCCGTGCTTTACAGACGACAAAGGGGCTGTATCATTGAAGCAGCAGCTCTTAATTGAGAGGTTGTACGCATACTTCTCTTTAATATGGACATCGTAAATCAGAGGAGCTAACGAAATTAAAACGGGGTTGTAGGCGTGAATTAATTTGCAGCTGCGGGCCCACCGGCAGAGAACGTGTACAGATTTCGTGTATATTCGCCTGAAAGTGATATAGCTATTGCCGCCGCTTACTGGACGTACCGATATTTTATTTTAATACGTTATATTTTATTATAACGGGTTAATTTTTTAAGCCGACGCGACGTCATATTTCGAAATAGCACTCGTTTAAATTGTTTGAAATAATGTACATGTTAAAGACAGGTTTATTGAAAGTTGGGGTGCATATACTCCTCCGGGGTTGAAGAGTATACAATCTTATATCTTTACATTTGTGCCTCAATTTAAAATTATATTATATAGAATAAAAAAATAAAAAACTTTTGCATCTACAAATACACAGGTAAATCTTAGGTGTTTCTGTTCAACAGAAATTAAATTTATTTTTGACTTTAGCACTAATTTATGTTTATGGGTTATTAAAACAAATTGTCTAGCTTCTTAAAAGATGAAAAATAGTCGGATATATTGAAATATTTTAATAGATATAATTAGGTATAAGATAGATACTTATATTACGAATATTAATAATCTATAGATTTTGCCCCTTCAAATTTCTGACCCCTAATATTAAGATACAGTGTTGGTCTTGTGGCATTAGCGCTCTCGACTACTATTTTTCGGTGAAGTCAGGTAATATTTTTTTGTATCCTGTTTGATTTTTTTTTAAATCCAATCAGCAATTGGTATATCTAATGAGAATCCCATATATTTAGATCGAGAGCAGCATCTATACAGATCACTTACCATCTTCTTACCTTAAAGTGTTCAAAATGATTTTAGTCTAAGACCAAATCCATTAGGCTTATAGCACCCCAATATTATTATTAGTTTAATATTGTTCAATAAAATAACAAAAGTATTATTACGTTATTTAATAACTTGGTTTATACAACTAAAATAAAACTTTTCTGTCATTATGAAAATCAGTTTTTATCGCGATCGGAAACTCGACTGAACAATAGCATTGGATTTAAACGTAACTGCACGTGGATTAAAACTATTTTATATAAATACTCCATCAATTCCGTTAATAAAAACTGATTAATGTCATTCATAAATGGATGAGTTACCGTAATTTGGTCCGCGTGTGATTTATTAGTGGTTAATCAGTACCAAAATGTTGTTTTGTTTTAATAAAATGTTTTAAAATCACACATTAACTTTTGTGTTTAATTTTAAACACGGTTAATGTGTTGGTTTTCGATTAAAATTTGTCTAGATTAATTAAAATTAATCTTTGTTATATATAGTTTATAAATATCACTTATAGAGGTTTTTTTACCTGAGTTGATAGTTACTATATCTGAGATTGGTAACGTTAGAGTATTTTTAATTTTATTATGAAATTCAAAATAAAAATGTATAATATTCATAATGGTAACACTGAATACTTTAATTTATATCATTTCTGTAACAATGTTTCTTATAATTACTAGTTAGCGCTTGTTCAAGAAACAAGGGCGGAACCTGGACGAAAAAGTCTCCACCATTTTTAAATTTTAGCTATAGAATTAAATATTGACAATAAATCCCTAGCAATAATAAATCTAAAAGAATAAATTTGAAAATACAGTTGGATACATTAACTATATACTCGTAAATATTTAAAGCTGTCACGATAAAACCGGTACATAATCTGTTTATCTCGGTGTTCAGACTCCATTCTTCAAATGGACGCCTTTATTCATCTCGCACAGGTGTCCAGTAAAGCAAGATCTCACTGCGCTTGATGGAATTAGTTGCACGTGACTTGCATAATATCATCCAAGCTTGTCGGCTTCAGCTTATTTCTATCAGGGATATTTCTTTAGTGTTTACTGAATTTTAATTTTGTGAACAAATATCGGGTTACTTTTATATTTGATCATTAAGACAATTAACTGACTGACGAAATATATTATACACGTTTACGACATGAGTTGTAGGCTGCGGTCTGGGTGATATAATACGTAATTATATGATTATAAATTGTGTTAGGGCAAAAAGCTACTTTCACTTAAAGCTTTCGCGTAAGGTTAATGTACTTCGGGGCGAACCAAAATTCCCTTGCTTGGATATTTTTTACGCGTTTTTTTAATTTTATATATTTAAAATATCCAAGCATTTTGAGCATTCTTCTCTATATAAACATTTCTTCTTTATATAAAATAGGGGGCAACGGGCAGGAGCCTCACCCCATCGTATGTGATACCGTCGCTCATGGAAACTCATAATGCCGAGGCCTCACAAGTGCGTTGCCGGTTTTTAAGATGATGATATGCTCTTTTTTTAAAGGTACCTCAGTCTTCAGGAAGTCTCCATTGGTTCTACATAGTGGTGGTGCGCAGAAAGTGCCATTTGAATTATAGAATCGCAAATCTTAACATATAATTAATTATGGATTCACGCACTTAAGCCTCAATACCTACGGCTCAAGATTACACTGACTTATAAAACTCATGTCAGAGTTTTAATCAACCACCTACCTTCAAGTTTGATGTAGTGACAGCAACAATCACGCAAGTAAAATGTCATTAAGGAGGCTCTTACAGGCTGCTATTACGCAAACGGATTGCCGCTGGTGTATATCTTTAGACACTAGCGTTGTCTTAAGAATAAATTGAGGATATACGAAAGTTGAATCAGAAATATTCTTAAAACTTACCCATAATTCATATGTAAAATTTTAGGGAGCTTTGCTATGATTTGTAGTCATTGAGAAATTTATGATTGAACCTACAAAAAGTTGATAACAAATTGTGTTTCTGTGTTTAACACATACGATGATTTTAAAGACTAAAAATCGACCGAACGGCTACACTGTTATAAAATTCAGAATATTTAACGCCCGTAGATACGGAAGTGAAATTCACAATTTTCACAGATAAATATGTCTCTTAAAATAGTTCAAACCGTACCAATTTTCAATGCAGTAACACATTTAAGTGACATAAATCGAATGTTGGCGACATTTACGCCAAGATTCACACATATTTCAGTTTCGATGATACAATAGCTACGATAAGTGTACTTAGTCTCACACCACTCTTCATCGATAACGGATCTTTCTGGGAAAATATATTTATTATACATTTGTAAATATACAGGTTCAAAATCAAGTTGATAACAAGTTGGATTCGTTCAATCGAATAAATGATAAGACGAGAAAGGCAATGTAATAATATTAATATTTTTTAGTTATGTAATATTTAATTATTTGTCTTAATAGATTATTGTGAAATAAACTATCTATAATGCTATATAATAGATGCTATATACATTCAAATTAGTAACCTCCCTAAAAGCCTTCCTTTGTTTCGTTTTACGTAATCAGCCCCCTATGATTAATAACGGTCAGATGAGTGACTCGTGCTCAATCGCCATCTGCCCTTATTAATTGCCTTGTCAGCCATAGTCGTACTCTATATCTTACTATCTCACTCATATCTTCCATGTATTGATTACTTCCTATAAATCATTTCCGATACATAAACACGTATATACATTCCGGATATGGTGCATAACAATAAACGTTATTCAAATTCAATTGCAATATACAATCTTAAACCTTAGAAACGTGCAATTAGGTTTTGCTATCAACATTTGAAGTGTCTCGTACGTAATTCGGCTGTAGGTACATAATGTGATTTAAACAATTAACCTTAAAATTACCATAAATATTTAAATACAATTGCTTAACAATACCATTATTATTTGACATAATTTGCAATACCCAATTTCATATATTGTACAACGAAATACAGGCTTATTTATCGCACATCATAAACCAAGAATGCCTTGTGTTAACGACAATATTGCAATGTATTACACAATATAACAGTCCATAACAGTACACGCGTTGCGATAATCATGCATATAACAATTTGACTTATTACGTCGTAATTAAATTAGCTAAACCGGAAATACACAAGTGCGTTATGACTAATGACCCGTGCAAGAGCAACACGATCAACAGATGACAAGCAATTAATTGAATTAATAGGCCCACGGTCGGCATCTTCATAAAGTGGATTGTCTCACAAAGGCAGGAATTGAATTGATCAATAACTGCATTTTCCATTGTATTGTTTTCAGGTAGCTTGTAGGAAGCGGAGAATACTATCTATTGTTCGATGTGGATTTATTTTTTAATTCAATTTTGTATAGTTAAATGCAATACAGCAGGCACTCCAATACAGACGTCTCATAGATTCATTGGTTACACTAACACAGTTCTAGCATTGTTTGTGTTTTTTACTCTGAACATTAGAATGAGATTATTTAAATAACGAGGTATACATTTATAGTAACATTTTTGTACTGAATTTTATTATTACTTTTAATATTTATAGTGTTACTACGTAACATTTGTATACAAGATAAATATGTCAAATTGTAAAGCATTTTCAGTTATCTGTCAATTCCACAAACTTGCAGCGCATTATTAACTTCAAGAACAATAGTTGAAGTTTGTACTGTATTTAAAATACCTGAAATCTGCGATTCAAATCAAGTTCATCTGAGGAGGCAACAAACCATGTGTCGGCAAGTTTACAGTCTTGTGTCGCACCTGCGCTCTCCCACAATTGTGCCTGGCTCCTCAACTCCCGTCGCCAACTTGCCCTTCCACTTCATAATTAATTCTTTATTCCAAACAAGTTGGACAGCAACGAGCCGCATAAGCACTTAAATTCTCCAAATTGTGTCGAAGACGCGCCCATTTTTAATTACTTCCAAAGTGCGCTTCAATTCTTAATAGTCCCATTTTAAAGTTGGAATGGAGTAATTTAATAAATCGGGGCTGAATCAAAAACTTCCGCAAATCAAGAAAATGGCAGGACTTTCCGTATCTTTACGTTAACGCAGGTGCGCAGGCTCTGCTATCAAACATTACAACTCTTTTAATGCGGTCGATACTTATCACATCCAATAGAATATATAACTAGTTACAAACTTAAAAATGAATTCTACTGAAATATTTTATATGTCAGGTTTAGATGATGAAAGGAATTATAATTTGGCAACATACATTAATTTGATCGTTGGATGCGTGCTGAGCCATCAGAGCGTCCGCTTATAAAACGCTAGGTGGGAAGTTACAAAAAGTTCAATTGATTAAAAACGATTTGTTCGGTGAACGTACCACTAGCGCCATCTGGTCGCTC
The DNA here is from genome assembly GCA_963693355.1 of Pontia daplidice. Classification (NCBI taxonomy): domain Eukaryota; kingdom Metazoa; phylum Arthropoda; class Insecta; order Lepidoptera; family Pieridae; genus Pontia; species Pontia daplidice. Next base: position 750,075 of record CAVNZL010000012.1, on the reverse strand, counting down.
TCTCTCGAAGTGCAGGCATAAACAATACGTCTGCCGTCATATACAACAATGCGTTTGACAAATCAATCTGAATGCGTAGGTCTGTGCCGGCGACAGCAGTGTTTGTTCCACTCCCATTGTTTCACGGACTGTTTATATGTACGGATGACAGATGGGTGTAGAAACCTCATATATACGATTACACTGGACGTGATTAGACATCACTAGCAGCTGGTATTTTAACTCAATAATTACATGATTTTAAAATTATTGGGCTAACAATAGCGTATTTTAACGAGTCGCATATTGCCTATAATTTAATAAACCAAGACCAAAATCATCTCACGTGTTTATAAAAAATATGAATTACCAGCGTAAATATATGTACATTGGAACACTATTCATTGTTTTTTGACAACCGATTTTTATCATATAGCATTAAAAGTACATGACTCACATTTACAAGATTTAAGACATGGCTCCAGTACTAAATGGTTGACCAGATCGGCGATTAAGTGATCGCACCGTAAATTAATAGTTCGATACTTGACAATATTGTATAATCAGATTATTTCACTTGATGTGCATAATTTAGCGGGCTTCCACAATGGAGCATCGGCATAGTGCGCGCATATTAATCAGGCAACTGAATAGCAATAATTAGACCTGACACTGACAGGGTTACTGTAAGCGACGAACATTATACCAATTGTCAGAATAATGTTATGTTATTTATCAACATTAATGCGTCGACAACATGCTATTGTAAGACGGTAACGCGTTTCTGTAAATTTGAAAATATGCATTACAGGAAAAGAGATTAAGACTAATATTTAAAATGAATTAAATAGTTAGTATTAAATTGAGAAGTTACACCTGCTGGTTATGTAATTGTCTGAAAAACATTATATGCTTAACGTTGTATTCAAATATTCGAAAATAATGGTTTATTTTTTTAATGTTGAAAATATTGTCGATCTATCCATGCATATTCGATTAAATATTTATTAAAAATAAAATTCGCAGAATCAATGTATTTACAATCGTAAACCTTGGTTTTATCTGTGGTTCAACACAGAGAATTACGTAGGCGTCTACGCAAAAGTGAATTATGAATCCATTATAAAACCGCTAAAGAGTAAAAACAGTGGAGTTGTGTTGTTTTAACAAAGCGGGTAGCATAATACCAGGAGACAATGAGTGAATGGGGGGTGCACGCAAACACGGCGCCTTGCACTGTCACCGTCAGACCTAATTAGTGTCTCTATTGAGATTGTCTGATTAATATGCGCGACTCCCCTTTCATCCCACTCTAGATCGATTTTTGCTGACATTCTTGACATTTCTCACAAACGTCACTAATATTCCAGAATAAATTCCTAGAATAATGATAACGTGTGCTTAAAATCCCGCATGTAACGTCATTAATATCTATGTGGTTATTTAGTTTGACAAAACTCGCACATTTCCTCCAAGGGTAGCAATAGTTCCAAACATTTGACATTATTACCACTTTTTGCTGATAAATTTGCCGTGGCACCTACAGGATGCTGTTTATGTGGCCATTAACTAGAAATACTTACTTATTAATGAGTAATTTATTACAATTATAATTACAACGTTTTGTACGTGCGTACGAGGTGCTTAAGTTGTATTCTCGAGTAAGCCCTATGCCATAAATATTGCTGGAATGGGGTTACATTGCGATATGTGGAGGGAAATGATTATTGTGAAGAAAAATCTCTTGATCATTTATAAATTCCTGGTACACACGCGTGTACAAACTCCTCTTTGTATAATTAAACAACTTATATGCAAACTACCAACTATGTAGCAAAACTTATCTGATACAAAAGGTATCGTAGATTTAGGGAAATGTGACGTAATAACAAAAATTAAACAATGACACATGACAAATGAGTTTCATTATTAAATTAAAATCACAATGAATTACAGTATAAAACTTAACAGCGTCCATTTGCTTTCGAAACATTCGGCTTCCTCAGCAACATTTAACCTGCACAGAAGTAATTAAACCCGGGCAAATTGCACTCCAATTAGTGTGATGCTCAACGCTAGTTATGATATCTACTGAAATTGCACACCAAATTAATGAAGGTCGTATTGTCGTTACAATCGGCTTATAATCACTTTAGAACATTTTCTTTATCTAGCAATCAATGCAATTCGCTCAATTTTACGTTTTTTACAACGTCCTACTGATTATATATACTAAATATATTCATAAATGCAGTTGCTCCTGTGTTCCACCGAAAGCACAATTACTCCAAGGTAACACAAACGATTTGTCAATATTACAACAGCGAATAACTATGGCTGTTGAGACCTGAAATTAATATTCCGAGATCGAAATATAAATGAAGTCTAAATTACCCAGTACTAACAATAAATAGGCAATTAAGGGCTAGAAACCAGCAAGCTACTTAGTTATCTAGGTAAACAAGCCAGTTACTAGATAGCGCCTATTAATTAATTTAAATAAATATTTTCTACACTTTTTTATGATATTAAAAATAAAATAATATGTGTACGATTATTCAACCGTTTCATATACCATCGGTTTTAGTATACACCCAGATAGCAGCCAAAAAATATGCTAACTATACAAATATTGAACCAGACTTCTGCGGTCGGCATGGGACCACTGCGGATTTGCATCAAAAAATTAAATGGCTTATAATCCTATTGGATACGGACCATTTTAGAAACCTTCATATAAATGAAAAATGATGATGAATAGTCTGCATTAGGCGGCGTCATTTGCGGCCAATTAGCTTTACAAGAGCACAATTGAACATAAACTAAATCCATTAACCTACCGAATATAGGCGACTAAACTAATAATGATCAGTTCAGCTAATGGGTTCTGTATGATATCGACATAGACGAGCCATTGTGAATTCAACGTGATCTCAAATCATTCCAAATAAAATTCAATTTTGAATAACGTTATGTATAGGCAATGAGTAAACAATAAAATAAATAGATAAGTGATTTCAAAAAACAAGTGATATGTTTTACTGTTTTTATTTGTTAAAATAAAACACGATGTAATAGTTAGACGGGTATATTAACTATTGATACGACTTTTAAGACAGTAATAATTGCTTTATCTTATTCTAAACTGAAGAAGAAGTGCGGCGACAACAGGTCGACATTGTTGTGATAATGCAACGCTGGGAAAGAAAGAGCCAAAACGTTTCCTTGCACTTAAAATCGTCTAAGCTTTTACCATTTAAGATATAAACTAAGTTTCTAATGTTAGGAAAATTATAAATTCGAAAGAAAGTGGTGGGCGTTCAAAAATGTATCCGATATTAATACGTATCTGATTCTTGATAACTACCGGATGACTTAAAGCGATCATTCATCATTACATTACTTACGATCAAAACAGCGTCTCTTGTATGACTGAAATGAATTAGCTTTCAGTAACTGATTTATTATCAATAAGAAAAGCAATCGTACCCACACGTCTGTTTATCAGTTACCCAATGGTGCGAAAACAATGTCCTATTATTTCAATTACCCATGTTTCAGGTCTTTGGGACCCGCTCAACTAATCGGATTACCAGGCACCCATCATTGATCAGGACGTCGACATCAAAGAGACTCGTAGTTATATCGCAATCACGGCCTATGATGAATGTAAATACATCGTTATGCTTAATGAATCGTACTTTATTTTAACAGCTAACCCTTTTGGTGGTCTCGTTTTAACCGCCATTCTTCTGTGGTTTAACTTGTTTTATGTTAAGCTCTAATGTTTTACTGTTGGAATGTATATATATTAAAATCGTATTGACTGATATTTAACTTCAGATTTTTTAATTTTGATTTGACTATATCTCTTAATAGTTAACATACCTAATGTTACACCTTTAGGATGTTTGACAAACAAAAAATTAAAAAAGAAATCATCTCGGTATGCACAATACTACTTAATTTATTAATGATTTGTATCAAACCAATTTCGTCTGAAATGAACACAGACGCGACTCGATAATGCTATAAATCTATAGTAGGCCTTAAGCCATTCAAAATTCCAGTACAAGCAATGTTTCATGTAGCTTTTATATACTTAATTTATACTTATCAATATAAATTTGTAAACAACAACGTAATTAAATTAAATAGGCTTAGAGTTATGACCAATATTGAAATGTCACCCCTAATGACTCAAAATTAATGTTCAAAGTTCTATACAGTATAAAACATGATTTATTGACACAAAACAAAAGATGGGGAGCGAAACAATACATTCAGTTGTTATAGCAATATATATTAAATACGTTCTAGTATAAAAAATAAATCTTGAATTAATTTTAAAAAATACCTTGCAAGTATTTTGACGACCAAAAATATAATAAGCGACCTTCAGTTTTGTATTATGGTTTAATCTCAGGCTTATCCCGTAATAATGTAATTATAAGCAACAACGTCTGCCATTGAAAGAATAAAAAACTAAAATAAAAGTATTACCAAGCCATGCCATTCAATTATCAAATCGTCGGTAATTATTTAATTACCTACATACATCCATGATTTCAAAGCGAAATTCCTGCCCTTCCGTCGCGTCGGTTAAAAACATTTGTCAGTGAGAGACAGTCCAATAAAGAAATTTGGCCTAGTTCTAATCTAGACTTAATTAGTAAGAATAATGAAGTTTTGGTTTGGTATTTAAGTCGTTCAACATGATATACTGATATAATACCCTATGCTTATTTCCTGAAAATTCATTCTCGTTTTCATTTGCTATGACACATAATTCCATAATTATTTATTTAATAAAACAAGAAGTATATTTAGAAATAATTCACGTCCGTTGTCATCTCGGATGCCCTGGGTTCTAAAGATTTAACAGTTTTGTAAGGGTTGATTTGAGCAAGTATTTCGAAATCGATCGAAGTGAATTGTTGTTTATTACATTATCACTCTTAATCACGACAGTAATGCACTCAGACACTACGTGATACTTTTAATAAATGAATATACCTTATAATATTTAATATCAAATTAATGTAATGTTTTCTATCTAGGATTAAACCTGTCTATAGTCAACGAAGCAATAAATTAGTATAGCTTTATGATATTTAGTAAAAAAAAAATTGTCTAGCTTAAGTGTATAAACTGTAATAGTAATTAAAGTGTAAATAGCATAGGTATAGTAGAAAAAAGGCTTTATTTATTTATTTATTTATAGTCAACGAATAAGCTCATAATATGTCACGTCCACGTGCCCTTTAAGGAGTTGAAAATAACTTCGAGAGAAGACAACTCAATCGAATATAATCGCAACCATTTCCTGGTATTATATTATTATGAATTCTAACGTTGAGTATTTGCAGCTGTTGTTCATTCGTTGTTCCAATTAAGACTAGAGATGTAACGTTCATTAAGACATGAACATGGTGACATGTTTCCCGTTCGCATTTGAAAGGGGCCGTAGGAAAAATCATTCCCTCGGTGTTCGAGAGATTTTAGAACTGTGCTTTAGAGTCTTATGATCTGGAAAATACATGGTAGATACAGATGTAATTATAAGGAATACTCACAAACTTCAACGAATAGTTAGATTGAAATTGATCGTTGGTAAAATTAGTTTATACATTAGGTTTAGTCTACCTACTTTAGATGACAAAACTAAAGCGTGGCGTCACTGCAAATGTTAGTCAACAGCTATAATGTTAAACAAAACAAAAGAAGAAGAATGTACCTGTATTTAATTTGAGGATATTGATGAGTTGCATTCACCGAGAACAATCCGCTTATAAGACATTTATTATGTTCTATATTTTATGGAATGCTCTGAATCGGGGATTAGCCGTCGTACGTTGAGAATCCACATCGCCGTGAAAACCAAGAAAACAAATTTAATACTGATCTGTACAAAAATACATTTTCGGTTAATCTATTTTCTATTTTTCCTTTTAATTGCTGTGCATCCCTTTAATTGTATTTAATAACTAACAATGAGTACTTACTAATCTACCAAAGACCTCTTCTATTTTGAGTTTATAAGTAACTTCAAATAAGACCCTTAAAAATATTATATGATTACCAAAAAATATACCAAATTAAATATGCTTAAAATCCCTTTATACTGGAAAAATACTCTTTGTTAGAGGTAGCTGTCAGCTTTTCGGTCTCCAGTGGTGTTGATTTACATTTTTGCTATTTCTTTGATATGCCTTATAGCGCTTGGACCGTATGGACTAAGGGTCTCGACACCAAATGGGATCGATTCATATGCACTTTTTTGCATATTACATATACTGCATCCTTATAATGTGTGTTATCCATAAATGTCTGTATGTGTTTTGTTAGTGTGCCTTATTAAACTATAAAGATCTCCAGTTCGAACAAAATTATAAGAAATCCAGCTCACATAAAACTTATAAATTTATTAAAGGATGAATGGATAAAACAATTTACTGTCAATCTATTTATAATGTAAAAATTATGAATATAGTAGAAGCTTTTTACCGAAGTTTGAAGAGTGGGTACTCAAAGCCGACACGTATGCACTATCGGAGGTCCTCAACTGCCATCTTCGCTAACCTCTTATTAACATGTAAATGAGGAGGAGCATGCAATGTCTGCGATTCTGCGAACAAGTCCCACATTTACGGTGGAATAATTACCACCCTATATTGCGTTGTATTCTAACAATCTATGTATGTGAGATTTTATTTTAATTAAATTGTTTTCTTGACTGATGAAGTAAGTTTTGCTCTGCTAATATGATCATAGATTAGTAATAAATATAATATTCTAATTAATATACACTTTCGTTTAAAACATTGGGTATAATTCTTATGATAACCAAACCATTTATGCAACAGTTAAATCAAAATGTAATTTCATGGTTTTAATTACTACATTTTAATAATTAACACGTACAAATCCAGAGTTGTACCTTTTATCTCCACCTCACGTTTCTATATGTGTCAGCCTGATAATTTTCTTTAATCCCAGGTAAGACCGATGAGGAATGACGACTCATTCTTCATACGAATAAATATTGAACAAAAAAATATTAGTACCGGAGAGTCGAACACACGATCAGCGTATTTGAGAGCATATCAGCTTTCCCAGTAAAATATTGCGCTCAGCTACTATTATACGGCAAAACTTAAAAAAATCTTGACGGTAATATCCCGATTAAAGTATAATAAAATTGGTAAAGATTGATATGATTAATTCGTTATTACCGTTTAATTGAAGTATACGGTGATATACAGTAATAATTTAGAAGGTGCGCTATAAATAAAGAGAAGGGCGTTAGGGACAATAAAAGTGAATTATTATTGTTAACATTATTCGTACGTACTCGGGTATTTAATTTTAATAATACTATATTCCACTTTGCTTTACGACTGTAGTAATTTGTCTTATTGTTTCACGTTTTAAGGCCAGTGAAGTTGTGATTTGATTCAGAGAAAACAATGAAGTAATTATTAAATTAGCTAGCATTGTTCTAATTAACAATCCGTGAAAATATTTTTTTATTTCTGTGAATTCTAATATCGTAGTTCATTATATTTTAAGGGCAGGTCAAATACACCCATATTG
>CAVNZL010000012.1:12500-82500 GCA_963693355.1 Pontia daplidice | reverse complement strand
TATATGTGAACAAGTTATAAATTATAATTGAAATTTAGTAAGAGTAAAAGAGTGTAAAAATTTAAAAATTTTAAAAATGTAGATAGAACGTAGATAGAGCATAGAATTTTAATGCGACAAATGAAGTTCCACAGGTAAGGTGGATGATAGCCTAGAGTTGTGTTATCTAAGTGAGATTGTAGAGGGTGTGTACCGTAAATTGATGTGTTAATTAAGAGAATGAAGGGATGTGGGAGTAATATATGTGTTAAGGTGTGCAATAAGTGTGATTGAGTAAGTTGTATTATTGTGCGTGTTTTTGAAATAAATGTTTGATAATGGAATATGTGTATTGGCCATATGTGTATATGGAGGCTCCCCAAGAGCCTGAGTCGCGCGGTGAGATCATAATCAACTACATTGTCTGAGCGAGTGTGAACTTGTATGAAATGCGAAATGTACAGTGTGAGTTGTGTGAAAAGGTTTCCTGTTGGCAGCGAAACCTAATATACAGTGTTATTGGTGAGAGTAACTGTGGTTAGACGTAGTTGACCTTGGCCTCAACGCGCGCACGCATGGCTCTAACTTTGGGGCAGCGCTCCGAGTCGGCGCGGTGTTGAGTGTCTGTGTTGGTCTTGTGTACTGTGTTATGTTCTGAGCAGTTAGTGCATGTTAGTGTTTGCTCCTTGCACTCAGCCGTTGGGTGTTTTGCTGAGCACTTGGCGCATGTGGGTGTGTTGTTGGGGCACCGGCTCTTTGTGTGGCCAAAGTTTAGGCAATTTTGGCATTGCCTAAACGGTGAAAAATTACTGCAATGCACACGTTGCATGCCTATGTTCACTCTGCCTAGGTCAGCGAACGCTTTCCAGGCAGAGGGTGTGGTGTTCAGGACTGTATTGTATAATGTAGTGTTGCGGTTGTTAGCTAGAAATTTGATGGTGAAAGTGTGGTTTGACAGTGTCGGGTTTTGTTCTTTAATTGTGTCGATGAGTTCGAATTCTGGTGTATTCTTTGAGATGCCTTTGATGATTATCATCGGATTGAGGCGCTTCTCCTCTTGTGCCTTGATTGTGTTGTTGGTTTGAAGTTTTGTGAGTGTGTGAGTTTTGTGTTCTTCAGTTTCGAAGACCATCTTGACTTTGTTATTTGAAAGTGGAGTGATTCTAAGGGGTGCGTACCCGCCCCGACGAAAATCGACAGTCTTGCTAACCTGTGTTAAGAGTCTCTCGGTGGTATCGAAACCCTCTCCCGATACAACGATGGAGGGGCCAGTGGGTTTAGGTGTAGCGGCGGCAGTGGCATATGTGCTGCTTTTGTGTGTGGTGTAGTGTGGTGGCGGGTCAGAGGGTGTAGGTTTGGGTTGAGATTTTAGTTGCTTCGTGAAGGCGCTCAAAGCCTTGTTCGAGTCCTCTAACAATTTCGTATGTTGTTCAAGCTTGCTAATGAGTAGTGTGGTGTTGGTGTTAATTTCGGTGTTTATTTTTGTGTCATCTGTTTTGTCAGTTTTGGGTGAGGGGGGATGAGGGGGGGTTTGTTGGGGGATGGTTTGGGGGAATCCAGGTGAGCGACGACTCCAAAGAGTCCATCGATCGCCTCAGTGATGGCTACCTTCAGCTCTGTTTTCAGATTTCTGGAGGCAGCGATGGCGTCTAATCCCTTTCGTCTAAGTTCCCTTGCCCTTATGATGTTAGAGGGTTCTGCGGGGTGGTCTTTACGGGCGAAGGCTGGGCTCAGCATCTCAGCCAGAGTCCGCCTGGCAGTGGGATTGGAGGATGACGGCGAAGGGGTGGTCGGGTTCGATGTTTTGGGAGGGGTTCTGGGGAGCATGATTAGGGTGGAGGTGGGGGGTGGTCGGAAGTGATGTCTGAGTAGTGCGTTGGAATCGCCTTCCAAAGACGATTCAAACGATACTAAACACGAGGGGGTGGGGAGGGGGGGTTGAGATTTTAAGGGGGGGGGAAGGGAAATTCAGTTTGGGGGGTGAGGGGAGGGTTTGTGAGCGTCTGTATGCGTGAATTCGTGTTGGCCTTCGAAAGCCGGTTCGATAGAGCCCAAGCTCGGTGTGTTTACGTGAAAGAATGTGTTGAGTGGCTGTTGGGGCTGATCATCCGCCTTACCTGAAGTTTAGAGGAAGGATTGCTCCCAGTCCGCTGCTTAGAGTGTACCGATGTTTGGCTTTTTCTGAAAGCCCCCGTCGAGCTCTGTCCGATGGTGTGGGTGGTGGTGTCAACGATGGTGATCACCAGGAAAATTACTTCCTGGTGGAGCTGGTGATGATGGTCGATGTGGTGAAGAGGTCTGGTCCGTAACAAACGACTTTTGCGGATAATATGCAGTATGAATTTAATTTTTTAGTGAGCTGGTTCCCTAGGAAACCCTGGAGTGAAGGCGGAAGCTGCTGATAACTCGGGAACCGCACAACGGAAATTAATGATCCTGGTGTCGTCTGATGCGTCAGACGACGCCGGTGCTGCTGCGATGACGTGCGTAAAAGTTGTGCGTAGTTCCGAGGGCGTTTGAACGCAAAAACCAGTTTTTTGCAGATTTGAAGGGCAGTCGGTGCTCCGATTTTCGAGATTTATGTGTCAGGCGATAGATCTAAGCTTTTCCAATAATCCTATGCAGGTCTTGTTACTATGAATTGAAGCGCCTCGCTTGGGGGACTGAAAAACTTGAAAAAGTTCGTTTTCAGCCCCTGAAAAATCGGGTTGTTATCCGATTGCGATGATATTGCTATTAAACGATGCGCCTTGGATCGCTCTACCGTTTGATGTATTAATATGTATGATTTTATATGAGTTGAAGTAGTTATTTGAAAATTATTATGAAAATGTGAAAAAAAATCTTTATCTCCAGAACTGCTTAATGAAATTTTGAGATCTTGGTGTCAGAAGATGCGCCGAGAAAAGCCGGTTCTGATGGTGTTATTGCCACTATTGTGGTGCGTTGTCTTGGTGGGGTTCAAACGCAAAAACCGGTTTTCCGGTGATTTGAGGGTCTGATGATGCACCGATTCTCAAGTGTGATATGTCAAACGATAGCTCTTAATGTGGCAAATAGGCCTGTAAAAGATTCGTGTCTGTATGTAGAAGCGCCGTGATTTGGCGACTGAAAAACTGGTTTTCAGTCGCTGAAAAATCCAGTTTCAGCTGAATGTGATCAAGATTGGTATCAGTCGATGCGCCTTGAAGAGATCTATCGTTTGATGTATAGAAACTGGGTGGTCGTAGATTTAAATAAAAAGTTATTGAGAATTTACCGCAGTTTTGGTCACCAAATCCTCAATTCTTAATCCTTATCGACCCAAATAGGGTCGAAATGTGCGCAGCACTGTGTCCTATCACTTGGCAATCACTAAATAATTTTAACTTCACTAATAATATTTTTAAAATCGAAAAAACTGAAAATTTTAATGTTTTTGGTCCAAAAAAAATCGAAAAAGAAAATAATTTAATATGCACTTTACACTAAAAGGTAGAGCGGATTTTTCCGCATCTACTGATATAAAAATTGTCACTGTCACTACACTAGAACTATTTTTAAAACTTTTAACAAACTTTGTGAGGGCGCGGAGCGACGTGGAGTCGACCGATTTTTATGGCGTTTGGACGCGGACTGGGTTAGGTTAGGTTAGGTTAGGTTAGGTTAGGTTAGGTTAGGTTAGGTTAGGTTAGGTTAGGTTAGGTTAGGTTAGGTTAGGTTAGGTTAGGTTAGGTTAGGTTAGGTTAGGTTAGGTTAGGTTAGGTTAGGTTAGGTTAGGTTAGGTTAGGTTAGGTTAGGTTAGGTTAGGTTAGGTTAGGTTAGGTTAGGTTAGGTTAGGTTAGGTTAGGTTAGGTTAGGTTAGGTTAGGTTAGGTTAGGTTAGGTTAGGTTAGGTTAGGTTAGGTTAGGTTAGGTTAGGTTAGGTTAGGTTAGGTTAGGTTAGGTTAGGTTAGGTTAGGTTAGGTTAGGTTAGGTTAGGTTAGGTTAGGTTAGGTTAGGTTAGGTTAGGTTAGGTTAGGTTAGGTTAGGTTAGGTTAGGTTAGGTTAGGTTAGGTTAGGTTAGGTTAGGTTAGGTTAGGTTAGGTTAGGTTAGGTTAGGTTAGGTTAGGTTAGGTTAGGTTAGGTTAGGTTAGGTTAGGTTAGGTTAGGTTAGGTTAGGTTAGGTTAGGTTAGGTTAGGTTAGGTTAGGTTAGGTTAGGTTAGGTTAGGTTAGGTTAGGTTAGGTTAGGTTAGGTTAGGTTAGGTTAGGTTAGGTTAGGTTAGGTTAGGTTAGGTTAGGTTAGGTTAGGTTAGGTTAGGTTAGGTTAGGTTAGGTTAGGTTAGGTTAGGTTAGGTTAGGTTAGGTTAGGTTAGGTTAGGTTAGGTTAGGTTAGGTTAGGTTAGGTTTGCGCAGGTGCTGTCCGCACACGGATGCTTCGGGCGGTACCTGCACAAGGTGGTTCGGAAAGAGCGGACTCCTCGGTGTCATCACTGTGACGATGACGCCGAGGAGGACGACGCGGAGCACACCCTCCTGAGGTGCGTGGCTTGGGAAAGACCCCGCCACGACCTCAGGATGGTGTTGGGTTCTGACCTCTCGCTGTCGAGCATGATAAAGGGCATGCTCGACGGCGAAGAGGCCTGGAGGGCGGCTTCCCTCTTCTGCGAAAAAGTAATGTCGCAGAAGGAGGAAGCCGAAAGGAGGCGAGAAAGAGAGTCTGGTAGCTCCCGAGTTGCCGCCCGCAGGACCAGAGGTTCTAATACTGGTCCAGGCGGGCGGCGGCGTAGAGGGGGAGTTGAATCTTTTTCAGGACGGACGAGGCAACAGAGGGCTGGCGGCACTCGGCGGTTGCCGGTGTTACGAGGTGGCACGCGCCGAGCTACGGGCCGTAGCTCAGGCGGCTCAACGCGGGGGCAGCAGCCTCACCGACGGGCCAGTGGAGAAGATGTGGGGCTGCGGGGGGGGAACGATGGCGTCCCCTTTCCGCACTCAAGAGCGGGCGGGGGATGACCATGGAGACGGAGAGAGAGTCATTAACCCCCGCTGTCATGGAGGGGGTTAATGGCCCTCGTTTTCCCCGGCGTATTCGGTGTATATTAAATATGATCCCGGATACGTCATATGGGGCTCCGTGTGGGCCCTGGATGGTTTAGTTAGGGTAGGGGCCGAACGACTTTAGGCCGAGTCCCACACTCCCGCGCCACTGCACAGCCCAGGCGCGGAGTCGTAAAACGATTCCTCCAGGATAAAAAAAAAAAAAAAAAAAAAAAAGGTTAGGTTAGGTTAGGTTAGGTTAGGTTAGGTTAGGTTAGGTTAGGTTAGGTTAGGTTAGGTTAGGTTAGGTTAGGTTAGGTTAGGTTAGGTTAGGTTAGGTTTTTTTTTTTTTTTTTTTTTTTTTTTTTTTTTGTTTTGATTGATAGTGGGCCTACCTCCCCGGCGACTCACGCCCCGGGGCCGAGGAAGCTAAGCTAAAATAATTTTTTTCATTGTGGTTTTTATTAAAAAAGCAATTTACAGTAGGTGAGGTGGTTGAGGTTCAGTTTCGCTATTTGATACGAATCACTTCCCCTCAACCACCTGCATAGAGTCCGCGTAAAAACAAAAGTGATAATAGTAAAACTTATTCTAGTGTACATAAAAATTTTAAAGTAAAGTAACATTATAATAAAGTAATTAATGATAATTGTAACAATGAAGTTGAAACTAAAATTAGTTGATGGTGAGCGCGGGTGAGGTGGTTGAGGATCGGGTCTGCTATTTGATACAATTCCTTCCTCTCAACCACCATCAGCCCGCGCGTTGTTGTGAAGTCTTGTGTACAAAAGGTTTCCTATGGTAATATAGGACCTAATAATTTAAACACATTAAATAAAAATAACAATGGAAAGTAATAGTGTGACAAATATTTACAGTAACAATTATATTAAAAGGTAAAAATATTTACAAGTTGTAGTGAGCGCGGGTGAGGTGGTTGAGGATCAGGTCTGCTATTTGATACAATTCCTTCCTCTCAACCACCATCAGCCCACGCGCTGTTGTGAAGTCTTGTGTACAAGAGGTTTTCTATGATAGCATAGAACCTAATGATTTAAACACAGTAAAATAAAAATGAAAAAAAAATAATAGTGTGACAAAATATTTACAATAATAGTTACATCAAAAGGTGAAGAATTTAACAAGTTAGAAGTGGGCGCGGGAGAGGTGGTTGAGGATCAGGTCTGCTATTTGATACAATTCCTTCCTCTCAACCACCGTCTACCCGCGCTTTTTTATCAAGTTTGGTGCACAAAAGAATATTCATGATAACATGAAGTCTAATAATTTAAGCACAGTAATGAATATTAAATGGTGGTGTGACATAATATTTACAATATGAAAAAGAAGTACAATAGAAAAAAGTGGTTATATAAATCGGGTGCTGAATAGCATCCAGTGCAGCAAGTACAAAAAATCAAAGGTAAAATAGGAAAATGACAAACTTAAGAATGATATAAAAAACATTAAGTTGAAGTGGAGCTCACTAAAGGTTGGGAGCAGCAGTAAGTAGAATAAAATAGAATAAATTGTAGGGTAAGGCGGATTAGCAGCCAATTTTTGTGTTTAAACGAATTTGATGAAGATGTGTATGTTGTGTGTTATGAAGTTAGACCAGGAAATTGAATTGTAATAAAGTGTAATGTGAATTTGTATGGTTTAACTGTTGAATAGGTAATAGAGAGGTAGTAATGTTGATGGCCAGTGTTTGCGGATGCTTCCCAGAGAAAGCCGAAGTCGCGCATTGAGGTCATTGTCAATGTAATGTGTGGATTAAACGTGTGGTGATAGTGTGTCAAATGTGACTTGGGTGTATCATGTTTTAGGTTACTGTTAACGGTAAACAGTGTGAAGTGTTCTGGTAGGTAAAGTGTATGTTTAAAAGTAATTGACCTTGGCCTCAACGCGGGCCCGCATGGCTTTGACTTTCGGGCAGCGGTCCGAATCGGCGCGGTGTTCGGTGTCAGTGTTTGTTTTGAATTGGTTGTTATGTTCGTGACAGTTGGTGCATTTGAGTGTGTGTTCCTTGCACTCAGCTGTGGGGTGTTGAGCTGAGCACTTGGCGCATGTGGGAGTCTTGGCGGGGCAGCGGCTCTTTGTGTGTCCAAAATTCAGGCAGTTTTGACACTGCCTGAATGGTGAGAAGTTGTCACTATGCACCCGTTGCATACCTATGTTGACTCTGCCTAGATCAGCGAATGCCTTCCAGGCAGAGGGTGTGGTGTGTAGAACTACGTTGTAGAGTGATGAGTTTCTGTTCGTGGTGGTGAATTTAATCGTGAATGTTTCGTTGGCAAGTGTGGGGTTTTGATCCTTGATGGTGTTTGTGAGATCTTTTTGGTCAATGTTTTTGGAGATCCCTTTGAGAATAATCATTGGATCTAGTCTCTTCTCCTCCTGAGTGTTAATCTGTGTGTGTTTTCGTAAGTGAGTAACTGTGTGTATCTTGTGTTCTTCCTTCTCGAACGTCAACTTGAGTTTCTTGTTCGAGAGGGGAGTGATTTTTAGCGGTGCATAACCACCTTGGCGGAAATTAACAGTTTTACTGATCTGTGTGAGGAGCTGTTCAGTGGTGTTGAAGCCCTCACCGGCGACCACGATGGTAGGGCCTGCAGGGGGTTTCGGGATAGCAGCAGCGACTCTGGCGTAGGATTTGGTAGTTTCAGATGGTACTACCGCACGAGGTTGAGCGACCGCTGGTGCGGGTTTAGGCTGCGCCTTAAGTAGCTTGCTGTGCTCCCTAATTGCCCTATAGGACTCCTCCAGTAGCCCGGTGTGGGCTTCAAGTTTTTGTATGAGCTCCTTAGTGTGTTGCTCAGTGTTTGTGTTTGTGTTTGTGTCTGTGTGACTGGTCTGTGGTAGGGAGGTTCTTGGGGGGGGAGGGGTAGAGGGGATGAAGGTGGCGACGACCCCGAAGAGCCCATCGATGGCCTCGGTGATTGCCGTTTTCAGCTCACCCTTGATGTTCCTGGAGGCAGCAAGTGCCTCCAATCCCTTTCGCCTATGTTCCCTAGCCATCTCCATTCGAGTTGGCTCGACAGGTGGTGTTTTGCGGGTAAACGCAGGGCTCAGCATGTCGGCCAGAGTCCGACGTGCTGAGGGGTTCGAAGATATAGGCGAAGGGGTGCCCGCGCTGGTTGTTTTTGGCGGAGTCCTGGACATCATTTTTCGTGAGGGGTGAGGGGGGGTTTGAATGGGATGTGCTGTATAGCGTTGAAACCGCCTTGAAAAGACGATTTAAACGATACCAAACTCGAGGGGGTGGGGTAAGGGGGGAAAAAATTTAGGGGAGGGGGGGTGAAAATTGGATCTGCGGGGTGAAGGGTAGGTTTGTGTGAGTCTGTGTTACTGTATTAGTGTTTGCCTTGAAGAGGCGGTTTGAACGAGCCCAAGCACGACTGTGTTCTGTTGATAAATGTGTGTTTGGGAAACTGGTGCTGGTAATCCGCCTTACCTGAAGCTTCCCGTGAGGATCTCCGCCGCGCCGTTGGTCGCCGCCGTTGAGTGATGGGTGTTTTTCGGCAGCCCCCGGCGAGATCTTGCAGTTGGTGATGGTACTGGAGCTGTTCCAGGTGGTCACCAGAAAAGTTGGTGACCAGCTCGGCGGAAGTCGAGGGTAGCTTCTTGAGCACGGTGTAGTAAGATAGTACGGAATGTGGGCTATCTTACGAGAGTAGTTCCAGATTTTTAAGGTGGATGGTTCCAGGTGGAATCCTGGCTGCAAGTATTCCTGGTGTTGTAGCTCCACAACTATATGTCGGATCTTCGTAAACTTGGTGTCTCCTGAAGCGTCTCGTTAAGGCGCTTATGATGGTTTATCGTAAAAAGGGGTTTTTGGATGTTCAGGTTAGGTTATCACCCAAAAACCGGTTTTTCCAGTGTTTGAGGGGTGATCCCTTCTCCGATTTTTATGTTCGATATGTCTATCGGTAGCTGCCTGTTCAGCGGATTTTTTGGATGTATAAAATTGTCTGCAAGTGGTGGCGCCGCAGTCTGGTGAGCGAAACCCCAGTTTCTGGTCTCCAGAAAATCGAGGGTTGGTGGTAAAAATCCAAATTTAGTATCAAATGATAGCCCCTGAAACGCACTATTTTTCTGTATAATTTGATGCACACTTTTGTGAAAATTGGAGATGTTATGAGGAATTTATTGTAAAAATATGAAAAAAAAATCTTATCTTCAGATCCGGTTCATGAAAAATTTTAAGTGTGGTATCAAAAGATGCGCCTGAAAAAGCCGGTTCTAATGATGATATGGGCTTTGTGAAAATCTGTTGTCCTCGTGGCGTTACAACGCAAAAACTGGTTTTTCAGTGGTTTCAGGGTCTGGTGGTGATCAAATTTTCTGGTGCGATATGTCATTCGATAGGTCCTGATTAGGCGAACAGTTCTGTGTAAGTTTGGTGTCTGTATCTGTATGCGCCGTGATTTGGCGACTGAAAAACAGGTTTTCAGCCGCTGAAAAATCCAGTTTTACTGGAAAGTAGTCGTGATTGGTATTAAACGAAGCGTCTTGAAGAGACCTATCGAATGGTATAATAAAAAACTATGGTTGTAGATTTAAATAAAAAGTTATTAAGATTTTACCGGTTTTTCGCCCACCACATCCTCAAATATGAATCCTTATGCTTGAAAAGCAGGTCGAAATGTGCGCCTTAACGAGATCTACACAATGGAACACTAATTATAATTTTTGGAGCACTGTAACTATTTTTAAAAGCACAAAAACAAAAAATTTTTCAGTTTTTCACATAAAAAAAATCGAAAACAAAAATAATTTAAAATGAATTTAACACTAAAAGATAGCGCGAATTTTTCCGCATCTAACAATATATCGCAAGTCACTTAAACTGCACTGGAACTATTTTTAATTATTTTTCTAAACTTTAAAGTGGCGCGGAGCGACGTGGAGTCGACCGATTTTTATGGCGTTTGGACGCGGACTGGTTAGGTTAGGTTAGGTTAGGTTAGGTTAGGTTAGGTTAGGTTAGGTTAGGTTAGGTTAGGTTAGGTTAGGTTAGGTTAGGTTAGGTTAGGTTAGGTTAGGTTAGGTTAGGTTAGGTTAGGTTAGGTTAGGTTAGGTTAGGTTAGGTTAGGTTAGGTTAGGTTAGGTTAGGTTAGGTTAGGTTAGGTTAGGTTAGGTTAGGTTAGGTTAGGTTAGGTTAGGTTAGGTTAGGTTAGGTTAGGTTAGGTTAGGTTAGGTTTTTTTTTTTTTTTTTTTTTTTTTTTTTTTTTTTTGCACCTAATAGGCCTACCTCCCCCGGCTTTGTCACCGGGGCCGTGGAACTAAGCTAACCATACTTCTTTTCTTTCATCCATCCTCAGAATGAGTTGACACACAACTTTATTTTTTATTAGGATTTACACAGATTTTCTTATACTACTTATATCTACAGTCACAATTATCACAGATATATACATACAACTTCAAGTCTTAGCACCTTGTTTTGCGAGGCTTGGCCCGCGACGCGGGCGGTTTTCACTTCTCCGTGAGTATTCTTATAATACTCATTGGCAAGTGGGCGCCGGCCGCCTCGCGGTCCCCGCCCCGCTTTTACTTTCATTGAACACCGATGTTCTCTTTATTATTTTCATACAAAAGTCCTCCAGATGCGCTCTGTCACAGGCCAGCATGCCGGACAGTCCTTCAAGACTGAGCGACATGCCGGTGGTCTGTTCCAGGTCGCACCTGGAGGAGGCAAACACGGGACATTCAACTAAGAGATGTTGGATGGTTTGCTCCACCCCGCTCTCGCATTCACAGTCGGGCTGCTCTTTCAGCCTGAAACGGCACAGGTACTCAGCAAAAGGCCCATGGCCTGTGAGGACCTGTGCCATCCCAGGACTGAATCTTCGGTCTCGGATCATCTTGTATGCATCTGTGACATTTGGCAGAAATAGCTTGGTTGTTCCTGCTGTGACTCCTTCCTTGTACCTTTGTTCCCATTCCTCTATTGTCTTCTTCCTTACTTCTTTCCTTATGTGCGATAACGGGTACTCGACGTGGACCGCTTTGACCTTGGAGGTCTCCGCCGCGGCCCTCGCGAGTTCGTCCGCCCTCTCGTTTCCCTCCGTGCCGACGTGCGCCTTCACCCAGTGGAGTTTTATGTTTTGGCCCTTTTTCCGGCTCTCCACCAGGTGTCTGCGGATCTCGACAACGCGAGGGTTTCGAGAACGTCCCCCCGCGATGGCCTCGAGCGAGGACCTCGAGTCGCTGCAGATATTCACGTCAGCACCCGTCATCGCCGCCTCCCTGACTGCACCTTCGAGCGCCGCCAGCTCTGCCTGATACACGGTGCAGTAAGGGGCCATCTTAATCTTCCTCCACTTTATCTCTCTTCCTTTTTCCCATCTCGTCCACGCTGCACCTGTTCCTTTCTCTGTCTTGCTCCCGTCCGTATAAATTGCCGTCGTGTCCTCATTTTGTATAGGGCCAGGGTCCGTTGCGATGGCGAAGCTTATTTCCGGTATTTCCGCGGGATGGGGTTGTTGTAGCGCAGGCACGGGTCGCTCAATCCGGTCTCCCTCGCGTATGAACGGTGATGACCCCCTCCTGGCCTCAAACATCGCGGCGGTCTCTACCACCCTGAGGTCGAGGGGCAGTATCCCCGCCAGTAGCGTCGCGGAATTTAGCGAAGCCGTTCTGTACGTTTTTGCTATTTTTTGTGCAAAGGCCCTCTGCACCGTCTCCAGTTTCTTACGCGTGCACGCTTTCTTTACTGTCGGTGCCCAGGCTGCCGACGCGTATGTCACTATCGGCTCTATGACGGCTTGGTATACCTGGTGTACCATGTCTCCCGTCATGCCCCATTCCATCTTCGCCATTCTTGCCACTTTTTTATGTATGTCCGCCGCTTTCCTTGTGACATTATGCACGTGCTGATTAAACGTTAAGCCCTCGTCGATCGTCAGTCCCAGTAATTTTATCTCTTTTCCTATCTCAATATATTCTCCGTTCATTCTAATTTTTGGGGTATCGAATTTCAACCTTCGCGTCAGGACCATAGCTTTGGTTTTTTGTGGCGCGAAGTTGAGCTTATTCTTGATACCCCACTTCCTCACATGCTCGAGGGCAACGTTTGCTCGGTTTTCGATGGAGTGCGTGTCCGTTCCATTGAACATCAGCACCACATCGTCTGCGAAAGCCTGTGCATAAGTCCCATCTTCTTCTAGTTCGACCAGTAGTGGGTCGAGCAAGATGTTCCAGAAAGTGGGGCCGCTAATCGAGCCCTGGATGCATCCCTTTTCGGGTTCCCTCTTATGCTCTCTATTTGCGTAGCGGACCACCACCTTCCTGCCCCTGAAGTAGTCTTCCACTACTAGCCTAAGTTGCTTGGGACATTCCATCCTTGCCAGTTGGTACTTGATCGCCGGCCACCATGCGTTGTCGAAGGCCCCCTCGATATCTAGCGACACCATCAGCACTATTTCTTTGTTTACGATGTGGCTCCTCGCTTTGGTTAAGATATCGTAGAGGGCATCCTCCGTGCTTCTTCCTGGCATAAATCCATATTGTCTCCCGCTCATCCTGGGGAGTAGGCTGTGTCTTATTCTGTTTATTATCACCTTTTCGAGGATCTTCCCCATTACTGGCAGGAGACCAATAGGACGGTAGGATTTGGCAGCCGCGTAATCCTCCTTTCCTGCTTTCCTCAGTACCACAATCCTGGCTTCCTTCCATGGATCAGGGAAGCATCCCACCTCGTAGCATTTGTTGAAGATGGCCAAGGTTACCTCCGGTTTCGCAGTGATAGCTGCGTAGCAGATATCCGCTGTGAGTCCGTCAGCTCCCGGGGCCTTCCTCGGGTTGAAACTTCGAGCAGTGCCGACGAGCTCCGCCATTGTAATTGGCACTTCATCGGACCCGCCCCCGTGCAAGCTGTTGGCCATTTCCTCGACCGTTCTTCTAATTTTTCGATGGATGTCATCATCCATTTCGTGATTATCAGGCGGGAAGAATTTTTCCGCTAGCAGCTGCACCGATTGTTCGGAGTTCAATGAAATGCCCTTCTCTATAAGTGTGGTGTCCTCCCTGATCCCTTCCGCCTTTCTGATTATTTTATATATCCTATCCCATAAGCTTTCCCCTTCTTGTTTAGTGCAGAGTTTCTTCCACCCTTCCATTTGTGCCCTTTTAATTTCGTCTTCATATATCTTTTTTTGCCTCCAGGTAGGCAACTACAACGCACTCTCTCCTTCTGGGAGCTGCGTAGGAGATCCTTTTCTTCCTCCTTGTCATTTCTTTCTTTAGGGCCTCTATTTCTTTGTTCCACCAGGGTGGGTTATAGTTTTTTCTTTTTTGCTTGATCTTGGGGAATTGTTTTTCGGCGGCTTTTATTATGGCCTGTATGTATTTATTTGTTATGTCATTAACCCTGACCCTACTGTCCAGTGCTTCTATTTTATCCTTTTTTAGATCCTGGTTCTCTAGCTCCGTCCTGATTTTGTTTTTAAAATCCTCCCAGTCTGCGTTTTTTGTATTATATTTGCGGGTAGTTTTCGGTAGGGTTTGTGCTTGGGGTTTTTGAAGGGCTGTATCTACGAAGATTGTGTTGTGGTCCGAGCTGGTTATTGATGTATCAACCCACCATCTTCTTACTTTGCTGAGAAGGGCCGTTGTGCATACCGTAATGTCTACTGTGCTCATGTATCTACGGCCCCCTCGTATGGTGTCGAAGGTGGGTGTATTACCACAATTTAGTATGTTCAGCCCCTCTTCATCAAGGAACCCTCGTAATTCCTTTCCTCGTGTGTCTTCGTTTCGGCTCCCCCACCACTCACTCCAAGCGTTCACGTCCCCTCCAATCATTACCATCTTGGTTTTCAGCTTTCTCGTGACGTTTTTCAATTTTTCGAGGTATGGTTCGATGGGTTCATCGCCTTCGAAGTACACAGAGATTACCCCAATTTCCCACTGGTCCGTCCTCAGGACAGCTGCCACTATATTTTCCGTGTTGAGTGCGTTGTCTTGCATGACTTCTATTTGATCGTCGAAAACCAGTATCGCCGCCTTCACCGGTTTCTTCTCAGTGGGAACGCACTGCACTACTCTGTAAACAGGGCTTTCTGCCATCTGTTTACTGGCCCCTGTGTACGGTTCTTGGAGTAGCGCTATTTTTACATTTCTACCGCCCGCTTCTTTAATAAACTCCTGGATCGCGATTCTCTTTTTCCTCAGGTTCGCTTGTGCCAGGAGAAAGCCTGTTGTTTTGTTTGAGCCCTTGGCTTTTTTAGCAGTACGCGAAGCTGAGCCTTGCTGCCCTGTCCCATCCTTGACGAGTTGGACAGCTCTGGCTGAAAGCCCCATGCTCCGCGTTTCTTCCCTTTATCTCTTTACAGTTAACGCAGCTGGGTGGTTTTCCTTCCTTTTGGATCTGGCAGTCCACCCTCATGTGGGGTCCTCCGCAGTGGCTGCACACCTCAGTGTCTTTCTTACAGTGTCTGCGGGTATGTCCGTACCCCAGACACATCGAGCACTGTACCAGAGGGGATTGGTCTTCTATCCAAACCCTCTGGAGGTCCACGTGTATCCTGCCAGCCGATGTTAAGGCTTGCCAAAGTTTTGGAGTGACTTGCAGGACCACATGGCTCTCCAGCGGGTTTCTCGCTTTTCTCCTGTATTTTTCTTTTAACTCCAGATCTCGTTCCTCGAGATGTGCAGTCACGTTTTTGTTTTGGTTTCTTATGGCCCGGGAGATGTCTTCTATTGTATTGCAGGACAGGAGATTTTTTATTTTTATTAATGGATTTTTGTTTGCTGCGTCTTTCACCTCCATTTCTTTTTCCAACTTTTCCTTTAATTTCGTCCTCTCCTCTTCTGTCCTGCATCCCACTACTACCTTTCCATCTCTGGCTTTTCTTATCTTTTGAACCTGCCATCCTTCCTCTTTCGCATTTAGGAGATGCCTGATGTTCTGCATCGTCTCTTCTGAAGTGTCCGTCGCACTCTTAGGCGCCACCACAACAGAGTGTAGGGTAGGTTTTCCTCCCGGGCCTTCTTTCCTAATTTGACCCTGGCCGAGATATTCTTTCGTTGCCTCCGCATACGATTTCATTTTACTCTCCCAGTTGTTATACCTTTCTTCTTCCCTTTTTCCTAATTCGTCAAATCCTTTCCTGATCTCGGTCAGGGCACTCTCATTTTTCTTTGCTGCCAGATCCTCCAGTTCTTTCCTGATTTTCTCCAGCTTCCTATTCTCTTGCTCCATTTTTTCTATTTGCTTACTTAGTTCTTCCACTCCCGTTTTGTTGTCAGTTTTATGTTTTTGTACTCCTTTGTGTTGGTTTTTCGTAATCTCCTCCTCTGCCTCCTTTACTATTTGGTATAGCCGCTTCACCGCTGACTGTACCCCTGTCTTTATGTCTGTTTTTATATTCCTCGACTCCGCGAGGTGCGCCATTGCCTTTAGGTAGCAATTTTTTGCTTCTTTTTCCCTGGTTTGAGCGGGAGCAGGAGATTTCCCTCCTCCCTCCGCCCCGGCCACGGAGACTTCTTTCGCTTCCTTTGGGGCCTGGCTGGAGGCCTCCTCCCATTTATCTATACTGGTCCTAATGCCAGTTGCTGATGTCTGTCCTTTGGGGGGAGTTCGAATTCCCAACATTTTGCCTATTAGGTTTGTCAGAAGTTAAAAATTTTGTTTTATAGATTTAAGTTATTCAGTTCAATGAAAGTAGTTCCCTACTCTCAATGGAGTCAATAATAGGTTTGCAACTTTTAAATTATTTTTTAAAAACTTATACTAGGGACTACTCCCAATAAGAAGTAGTCGAGTCAATAAATAGTTTTGTATAAACAATTCTTAGTCTAGTCGCTTAGCCTAAGGTCTACTCCCAATAGGGTAGTAGCCTAGTCAATAATTGATATATACAATTGTCATAAGGTTAAGACTTAGTCTAAGGTCTACTCCCAATAGGGTAGTAGCCGAGTCAATAATTAATATATACAATTGTTATAAAAGGTTAAAACTTAGTCTAGGGTCTATTCCCAATAGGGTAATAGCCGGTCAAATTAATTTTTATACACGATTCTTAATCTAGTCCCTTAACCTAAGGTCTACTCCCAAAAGGGTAGTAGCCGAGTCAATATATTTTTAGTATTTGATACAGTAATTCTTATCTAGTCACTAAACTAAAGCTATGGTCTGCTCCCAATAAGGTAGTAGCCTATCAATATAATTATATAACACTTTCCTCTATTTTAAGGTAATATGATATGTAGAGTCCGTCTTAACAGTAGGTTTCAGCTTAGCACTGCTATGCTAGACCGAATCCCACCCAAAAAATATACACTTAATTTTTAGGACTCTATGTAGAGTCGTCTCTACCCCCCTCGTCGACTCTCCTCTTTGAGACCTTTCGTTTGAGGTGTCTCTTTTGAAAATCGGTTTAGTAGTTTTCGAGATATTTGGTTTTTAATATTTTCAATATGGCGGACAAAATGGCCGCCAATTTTTTAAAGTCCTGTAACTCCGTCAATTTTTGCTGGAGGAGAGAGCGGTTTTCCGCGACGTGCTGAGCGCTCCGCGCTCTTGCTGATGATCGCTTTTATTTGGGTTTGTAGAGTCGACTCTACTTTTAGTGTTTTTTATTGGATCCACCTGTGGACCTTTGTGGGTTGTTTATAAGGTTGAAAATCCCGTCGCGATCGGACCACCCGTTCAGGAGATACACTTATTTTGGTTTTTTCAAGATGGCGGACAAAATGGCCGCTTTAGAGAAAAATACTCGTATCTCCGGTGTCTGCAGTCCGATCTCGACGCGGTTTTCTCCTAGCTTCTTCTCTTCCCCTACCGCTGTTAGTGAGACTATGGTTTGTTATGTGGGAGGTGGGGGGGGTGGGGTATCTAATTTTCCTAATTTATATTTTTACTTATCTCTGAAACTATTAACTTACTCTATAAAATTTTTGTCCACAGGGGTTCCTTACAAGCTACTTATTCATTAATTACTGTTTTTATGTTGGAATACTCGGCAACGATTCGGAGAGGGGGGGGTTCGGTGGGTTCTCCCGGAGGGGGGGGAATTTTTATGTTTTTACATAAAGTTAATTATGCTAATCAAATCTTGTATACGTATATACGTATACAATTTTGCGGTCAAAATTCGCGAAAAACGCACCGTTTCCGAGTTACGGGCGTTCAAAGTTTTCCCGATTTTCAAAAATTTCGGATTTTTTGAGGTTTTTTGCTATTTTCCGATTTTGATAATTTTTGGAATGGTATATGGTAAATCTATGTCCCCCAGTCAATTCGAGTATATGAGTATATACTCATATACTCGGGTGACGTCAAAAAACGCCTATCTCCTACCGTTCCCGAGTTATTCCTGTTTTTAGGAGTTTGTTCTTCCCGTCGAGTTTTCTCGGAAACTGCACAGCCGATTTTCTATTTCTCGACGTCTTCTTGTAGAGCTCGAAGAGGGCTTTCTTTTGGTGTGTCGCACGTTGAAGTTGCAACACGGGAACGCTGACCACGTGCCACGTGGTTTTTTGTTTTTTCCCTTTTAAAAATAGATTTTGCTTCTCTAAAAATCGGTGTGACCCCTCAAAAGATGCAGCTTTTTGCGCTCTATCTGACTATTATTTTTAATGTAGGGGTCGTCACTTTACTTTTTGAAATATTTAAATTTTTATGTGTTTTTTAAAGGTTATTTATGTTTTTTGTTGATTACAATTTTTCCTCTGTGCCGATTTTTCAGATCGATACGTCGTTCAACTCGCCTTTTCAAGACGCGTCGATTGGTGTATAGCACTTGTGTGGGCAAGCTCTATTTAAGGGGTCTGCGACCACGCCCTTTTTTGGTTTTTATGTTTTAACTCTCTAACCTTTTTTCGGAAAAATCCAGGTGAGGTGTCAAAAGATGCGTCTCAAGAGGGCGCATTTAATGATGTGCCATACACTAGGGGTTGTAGATCTATATCTCGCGCCGCATGCACTTTTATCACTAATTTTTCACTGTTTTTTCGTTTTTATCACTTTTTTCACTTATGTTTCACTTTTTGGTCTAAGACCTATATATATTCTGATTCGCCGTCACAGGACGGATCAGATGATGTATTGCACTTTGAATTCCGTGACAAAAATACTATTTTTGTGATTTTTTGAAAGCGGAGCGATTCTTTTCGTGACCGATCTGGACGGCGGTTCGACTGCGACTCGGTTAGGTTAGGTTAGGTTAGGTTAGGTTAGGTTAGGTTAGGTTAGGTTAGGTTAGGTTAGGTTAGGTTAGGTTAGGTTAGGTTAGGTTAGGTTAGGTTAGGTTAGGTTAGGTTAGGTTAGGTTAGGTTAGGTTAGGTTAGGTTAGGTTAGGTTAGGTTAGGTTAGGTTAGGTTAGGTTAGGTTAGGTTAGGTTAGGTTAGGTTAGGTTAGGTTAGGTTAGGTTAGGTTAGGTTAGGTTAGGTTAGGTTAGGTTAGGTTAGGTTAGGTTAGGTTAGGTTAGGTTAGGTTAGGTTAGGTTAGGTTAGGTTTGGTTAGGTTTTTTTTTTTTTTTTTTTTTTTTTTTTTTTTAATTGTCTAGTAGGCCTACCTCCCCGGCGACTCACGCCCCGGGGCCGAGGAAGCTAAGCGAAAATAAGTTATTCAGGGGGTATTTTTATTAGTAAGAACAAAAGAAATTTTAACATGTTTGAGGTGGTTGAGGGGCAGTTTTGCTATTTGATACATGTTCTTTCCCTCAACCACCTGCGTAGAGTCCGCGTCTTAAAACTAGTAATTATACATTGTTATTGAAAGGTGCAATAATTATTGTTAAGATTAGTTTTCCACGTGTAATTAGTTTAGATAATGAGATTATAATATAGAATAGAACAGAAATATAAAGTTGACAATAATAAAGTTGGATTAATAATAGGATTATACAGTTTGTGCTTATGTACTAGTGATAGAGCAATGGTGCTTATGTCTATTAATTTACATATTATTAACTTAGTTGTTGATACAGTTGTGCTTATAATTAAGATGGTTAACATGGTGTATAAAACTTAGCATGTGCGTATAATAATAGAAAATAGAAACTAAAAGCTAGTGCGTAGTATAATTTTACAATAAAAGAAAACATAAAACATTCGATATACAATCAGTGACAATTATTATTAGGTATAAAAGTTAGTACGTATTAAAAGATCACAATAAAAGTAGAACATAAAACATGAGATAAACAAACAGTGACAATTATTATAAAGTATAAAAGCTAGTGCGTATTAAAAGATTACAATAAAAGAGAACATAAAACATAGGATATACAAACAGTGACAATTATTATAAAGTATAAAAGCTAGTGCGTATTAAAGGGTTACAGGAAAGGTAAAACGTAAAACATGAGATATACAAAAAGTGACATTTATAATTGAAATTATAGATGCCAGGTAAGGTGGATATCGATCAGTCTGTAGTAGGTTGATTATTAAACTCTTTGAGTGAGTCGATGATTTTGGTTACCAAGTTGAGAAGCGATTCAATCGTGTGTGGTTTGTTTTCGATTAAGGAGTAAGGATTTTTACTTTTCCTATGTCTCTGAAGGTGTTCGTGTCTAATGTTAGTAAATCTAGGGCACTCTTCTATGAGGTGTTGTAATGATTGTGTAGTGTTGGAGTCGCATGGGCATAAGTCGTTGTCTATGATATGAAACCGTTTTAAATGATCTTTGGCAAAAGAGTGCCCTGTGAGTAGCTGTGTAGTTTGAAAAGTGATAGGGAATTGTTGTGTGAATCGTTGAATGTTGTGTATGTTTAGTAAGATGTCCTTTGTGTGTTTCGCAGTCGGTTCGTCCTTGAATCGCTTCTCCCATGTGATTGTAGTTTCATGTTTAGCTTGCCTTTTAATATAGGACATTGGGCAGTCGTTGAAAGTGTACTTCAGGTGCGAGTTTGCAGCCGATTTGGCTGCCAAGTCGGCCTCCTCATTGCCCCGGATGTCTGCGTGTCCTTTAACCCATTTGAAGCGTATATGTATATCGGGGTTGTCGGCGATGGTTTTGTGTATGTGAGTGACTATTTTGTGTGTAGAGTTGGGTTGAGTGATTGTCTGAAGGGCAGCCATTGAGTCTGAGTTGATTGTGTAGATGTGTTTGATTTTATTAGTGTTTTTGTGCGAGTGTGTGATGGCCCAATTGCATGCCCCCTGTATGGCAAGCAATTCGGCTTGATATACAGAACAAGTGGGGTGCAACTTCCTCTTCCATTGGTGTATGGTAGTGTTGGTGTTGGGGGAGTGCGCAATAAACGCAGCTCCCGTCTGTCCATTCTCCTGCTTACTCCCGTCAGTGAATATGTTGATGTTGTTTGTGAGGTGTTTATCGGTATTGTTTCTGTGAGTGCTAAACTTTAAAAGTGGTCTGTGGGCTGGGTGTAATAGCTCGGTGTAGTGTGTGGGTCGTTCGATGTCAATGTCATCAGGAATGTGTTTGCTAACGCCTTTGGTGCGTGCGCATTCGATTTCGCACGATTCAAGAACCTTGAGGTCAAGTGGAACGAACCCCGCAAGCGCAATTGCGGCGTTCGTGGATACGTTCCTAAATGATCTCGTGGTCCTCAAAGCAAAGCCGCGTTGAGTTTTTAGAAGTAGCTTTTTGTTATACCTTTTGTGTGCAGCGTGTCCCCAAATGGAGGCCCCATAAGTGATAGTTGGTTCGATGACCATTTTGTATATAAGTTGTAGATTTTCGGGGTGTGGGCCCCAAGTGGGTCGGGTGTATGTGGTGAGTTTGTTGAAAATGTGTAGTGCTTTGCTTGTTACATGTGCGATGTGGTCTTTGTAGGTGAGTTTATTATCAATGATGATACCAAGGTATTTGATTTTGTGTGTAAATTGTAACGGTGTGTTGTCAAAAGTGATTTTACATTGAAGCGCTTGTGTGGAAAATGAGATGATTTGGGTTTTGTCGGGGCCAAATTGTAGTTTGACTCCGTCGCCCCATTCCTTAATTATGTTTAGTGTTTGGTTGGTTTTGTTCTCGAGGGCGTTAATGTCGGTGTCAGTGACGATGAGCAAAATGTCGTCAGCGAATGCTTGTAAATGGCATCCGGAGGGTAATGTGGTGTTTAATAGTGAATTTAAGATGATGTTCCAGAGAACAGGCCCGCAAGCCGATCCCTGTACACATCCCTTTTGTGTGTGTTGTGTGACTCTAGTGTTGCCGATCTGAATAGTGACGGTTCTGTTGTTCAGGTAATTGTGTATGAGTTTAAAAATATTGCGTGGGCAATGCACATTGCGCAGTCCACTCAGCACCGCCGGCCACCAAGCGTTATCGAAGGCGGCCTTGATGTCGAGCGAAACTGCGATGGTGTGTTGTTTGTTGAGTTTGGCTGTGTGTATGATGCTAAGTGCTTCTTGTAGTGCGTGTATTGTGCTTGTCTGTTCGGTGAAGCCGAATTGATGTCGGTTCAATAGTTTCATCTTATGTGCATTGTGTGTTAGACGTTTGGTAAAAAGTTTTTCCAACACTTTCCCGAAAACAGGGATGAGGCCTATGGGACGAAATGAACTGAGTTGTGTATAGTCTAGTTTGTTGGGCTTAGGTATAATTTTAACAATTGCTTCCTTCCACGGTGTAGGAAAATGTGATAGTTGAAGGCAACGGTTGTAAAGTGTGGTGATTAGGTCGGGGTAGTTGAGGGCGAAGGTCAGGCAAATGTCACTGGTGAGGTGATCGTTCCCTGGCGCCTTCGTGTGTCTGATGGAGCTGATAGCGCTGGTAATTTCAGCGAGAGTGAAGGGAGGGTCATCTGCAGTTTCGGGTATGTTATTGGCTTGATTACGGGTATGTATGTGTCTTGTGTCCGTGTCTGGCGTGTCGTGAGGGTAAAAGTGATTGAGTAATGCAGTGGCGGTTTCTTCCTCGTTCTTTGTGTATATATTGTTAACTTTAAGTGTGCGTGGTTGAATGGTGTTGTGTGTTTTTAGAAGTCTGTTGGTAATCGACCAGACGTCCTCGCCACCCTGCGCTTCGCAAAATTGTCTAAAATGTTTAGTGGAAGTTTTCCTGATGGTAAGAGTGTATTGTTGTTTTGTGTCGTTATATGTTTTTAATAAGTCCGGAGGGGGTGTTTGCTTGTGTTGAGTGTGCATGTGTATTTTATGGTGTAGCCTAATGCATTTCGATTTTAGTGTTTGCAGCTCGTCACTCCACCATGGAGCTTTAGGTTTGTGAATGCCTGTTTTTAGGGCGAAAGAATCGTTGCAAGCCATGTGAATAATTTGTGTAAGTTTGGTGATGAATTCGTCTATTTGTGTAGGTGTGAGCGTTGATATATTGATGTCCGAGATATTGTGTTTTAAAATGTTAGTGTGAAGCGTCTCTCTGAAAGTGTGCCAATTGCCTTTGCTGGTATTGTATTTAAATGTGCTGTTGGGAATAGCCCGTGCTATGGGGTCATTAGTACAATCAAGATGGTATGTTATGGGGTTGTGTTGAGTGGAGGGAAACAAATGTTGATTCACCTCCCAATTGTGAATGTTATGGTGTATGGGTATTGTGGATAAGGTGAGGTCAATAATGGATGACCTCGCAGTTCCATGTGTAATCGTCTCGAAGGTGGGTGTAAACCCGATGTTGTTAATGTGTATGTGATTTGAGTTTATGATGTCTGTGAGGTTCAAACCTCTCGCATTGCTACGAGGGCTGCCCCAAAGTTGATGCCATGCGTTAAAGTCGCCGCCGACTAAGATGTTAGAGTTGATATGTGTTTTAATGAAAGTGTCAAGGGTGTCTAATGTGTTATTAGCGTCGGTTTTCGGTTCAATGTAAACCGACGCGATGTAGAGTGTTTTTGTTCTGGTAGGAATGGCGATGACAACCATATTACCTGTAGTGTGTTGTGACATTATATGTGCATTAATGTGTGATTGTGTGATTATGCAGGCCTTCGTTGTGTTCGCCGAACTGGACTGAAACACGCGCAGGCCTGCAGTGTTTTTGACAGTGTTATTGGTTGTGTAGGGCTCTGATATGATAGCGATGTCTAGTTTATTTGTGATGAAGTGTTGTGTTAGTTCTTGTGTAGCGTTGCGAGACCGGTCAAGGTTCGCCTGAATGATGTTTAAACTTGTGTGCATGTTATACGTAATTAACTTTAGCCTCAACACGGGCGCGCATGGCCCTCACTTTGGGGCAACGGTCTGAATCGGCACGGTGTGTGGTGTCTGTGTTGGTGTTGTAATGAGAGTTGTGCTCAGCACAATTGGCACACTTTAGAGTTTCCGCCTTGCACTCTGCAGTAAGATGGTGTGCAGAGCACTTGGCGCAAGTCGGGTTCTTTGCCGGGCAGCGGCTCTTGGTATGCCCGAAGTTTAGGCAGTTTTGGCACTGCCTGAACGGCGAGAAGTTGCCGCAGTGTACTCTATGCATGCCAACGTTAATTCTGCCCAGGTCGGCAAAGGCCTTCCAGGCAGAAGGAGATGTTGCGAAGACAACGTTATATAGAGCTGAGTTTCTATTTTTGGTGACAAATTTGATCTGAAAGGTGTGGTCGGAAAGAGATGAATTTTGGTCTTTAATGGTGTTAACTAAGTCTGCCTCAGCGATGTTCTTATTGACGCCTTTCAGTATGACCATAGGGTCAAGACGCCTCTCCTCCTGCGCCTTTATACGTTCGTTGGTTTGCAGCTGTTTTAATGCATGTGCTTTATGTGTATCGCTTTCAAACACCATTTTAAGTTTCTGATTGGATAACGGAGTGACTCTAAGAGGGGCGTACCCGCCACTGCGGAAATCGACAGTTTTATTTATCTGTTGAATAAGTTTCTCCGCAGTGTCGAAACCTTCCCCTGAAATGACTATTGAAGGACCGGAAGGAGGTTTGGGGATTGCGGCAGCTGCTGCATATGATTTCCCCTTAGGCTCAGTGGTGAGTTTAGTGCTCTGTGTGTGAGTTAGTTTGGGAATAGATTTAATTTGTTGGGTTAGTTCACCCATGGCTCGGTACGATTCGTCGAGCAGCTTAGTGTGAAGATCGATTTTTTGCATTAAAATGGTGGTGTTTACAGAGTTAATGGTATTGGTGTCTGATGTTGAAGTTGAAGGTTTGTTTGGGGAGGGCGCAGTGGGGTCTAACAGTGCGACCACTCCAAAAAGGCCGTTGATCGCATCTGTGATAATTGTTTTAAGCTCAGTTTTTATGTTGCGTGAATTAGCCAGCGCGTTCATGCCTTTGCGCCTGAGTTCGCGGGCTAATTCCAGGTGAGTCGATTCGTTGGATGTGTTTGGTGGTGTCCGAGCGAAGGCGGGACTCAAATTGTCCGCCAGAGATCGTCTGGCATCAGTGGTGTTAGAAACGGGTGTAGTAGATGCGGGTCTGGGCATCTTGGGGGGGGTTCTGGGCAGCATTGTGTAAAGGAGGTTAAAGGTGGGGCACTGTTATTACAGGAATGGAATCAGGATCAAAGGACGCACCGTTTGAGTCCAAACACGGGTTATTTAGAGAAATTTTGAGGGAGTAATAAAGAAGGGGGTGGGGGTAGGGGGAGAAGGGGGGTGTATAGTTGATAAATTTGAGTTCTCCTAAGAAAGAGGAGTCGGATGAGCCCAAGCACGACGGGGTAGGACTAAACAGTGTGGCTTTACAAAGTGTAGGGGGTAATCTAGGATTTTAGAGTGATGGGGGGGGTTTCGAGGGAAACCAATTGCAGGAACTTGTAGTGCTCGTTATGACGGTTTAAATGAGCCCAAGCACGATGTGTGTACGTGGAAAAATAAAAATGATTGAATTTAATAAAAATTGGTGTTGATCCTCCACCTTACCTGGTGATTTCAAGCAGGATTGCACGTGAACCGCAGCCTCCAGCCAGGTGGTGTTTGGGCTTTCCTGAGTGCCCGCAGTGAGCTGCTTCAGATGGAGTTGGTGTCGATCACGATGCTGGTGATCACCAGGAACTTTGGTTCCTGGTGAAGCCGGTGATGAGGGGTGATGAATCGATGAGAGCTTTTCCGTTGCAGAAAACAATTGCGAGTGCGATGATGGTAATTTTATATTTTTAGGAAGTGTGGATCCTGTGGAAACCCAGGTCTGCAGGCGTAAATTGTAAATTATCTATATCTTATAAACCACACGACGTGAAAAAAATTGAATATCTCTGGATCTACTGAATGGAAATTTGAGTTTCATATATCATTCGATGCGCCAGGAAAAGCCGGTTCGGATGTTCTATCGTTCTAGATTGAGGTGCGTTGCCTTCTTGGTGTTAGAACGCAAAGACCGGTTTTCCGGTGTTTTGAAGGGCTGAGCAACTATCGATTTTTCTGTGTGATATACCAATCGATAGCTGGTAAAAATGCGCACCGTTTAATGTGTATCTTGTTAATATATACTATAGCGCCGTGATTTTGTGGCTGAAAAACCTGAGATTCCGGTTATTTACTCCTGAAAAATCAGGTTTGCACCCGATCGGCGCAATACGGGTATCAGACGGTGCGTCCTGGAGAGCTCTATCTTTTGATGTAAAGAACTGTATATATATGTTATGTATAGAGCAGTTATTAAAAATTTAATGAAAAATATGAAAAAAGTTCGATATCTCTTAAACTACTGAACGGAAATTTAAGTTTAATATATCAATGAATGCGCCAGAAAAAGCCGGTTTGGGTGTTATATAGTTCTTGATTGAGGTGCGTTACCTTCTTGGCGTTAGAACGCAAAAACCGGTTTTCTGGTGTTTTGAAGGTCTGAACAGCTACCGATTTTTCTGTGTGATATACCAATCGATAGCTGGTGAGAATGCGCACCGTTTGATGTGTATCTTGTTAATATGAACTGACGCGCCGTGATTTTGTGGCTGAAAAACCTGAAATTCTGGTAGTTTGCCTCTGAAAAATCAGGTTTGCACCCGATCGGCGCAATACGGGTATCAGACGGTGCGCCCTGACGAGCTCTATCTTTTGATGTAAAGAACTGTATATATATGTTATGTATGGAATAGTTATTAAAAATTTACTGAAAAATATAAAAAAAAATTTGATATCTCGGAAACTACTGAACGAAAATTTAAGTTTAATATATCAATGAATGCGCCAGAAAAAGCCGGTTTGGGTGTTATATAGCTCTTGATTGAGATGCGTTGCCTTCTTGGCGTTAGAACGCAAAAACCGGTTTTCCGGTGATTTGAAGGTCTGAACAGCTACCGATTTTTCTGTGTGATATACCAATCGATAGCTGATGAAAATGCGCACCGTTTGATGTGTAGTTTGTTGCTGAAGACTGAAGCGCCGTGAATTTGCGACTGAAAAACAGTTTTCAGCCGCTGAAAAATCCGGTTTCAGCCGGATTGATGTAAAATTGGTGTCAAACGACGCGTCTTGTGAAGGGCTATCGATTGATGTATAAAAAAGAGGTGGTCTTAGATCTTATTAAAAAGTTATTTAGAAATTACCGGAAAAAAGTCTGCCAAATCCACAAATAACAATCCTTGTCGACCAAAATATGGTCGAAACATGCACGACACTTTGTTTTATAACTATGCACTAACACTAGAATTTTATTTGCACTGTTAATATTTTTAAATTCACAAAAACGGAAAATTTTGAAGTTTTTTGCACATAAAAAATAGAAAATAAAAATAATTTAAATTGAAATTAGCACTAATAGATAGAGCGAATTTTTCCGCATCTAACGGTATCCGAATTGACACTGTATCTTCACTGAATCTATTTTTAATGATTTTTTAAAACTTTGCTAAGGCGCGGAGCGACGTGGAGTCGACTGATTTTAACGGCGTTTGGACGCGGACTGGTTAGGTTAGGTTAGGTTAGGTTAGGTTAGGTTAGGTTAGGTTAGGTTAGGTTAGGTTAGGTTAGGTTAGGTTAGGTTAGGTTAGGTTAGGTTAGGTTAGGTTAGGTTAGGTTAGGTTAGGTTAGGTTAGGTTAGGTTAGGTTAGGTTAGGTTAGGTTAGGTTAGGTTAGGTTAGGTTAGGTTAGGTTAGGTTAGGTTAGGTTAGGTTAGGTTAGGTTAGGTTAGGTTAGGTTAGGTTAGGTTAGGTTAGGTTAGGTTAGGTTAGGTTAGGTTAGGTTAGGTTAGGTTAGGTTAGGTTAGGTTAGGTTAGGTTAGGTTAGGTTAGGTTAGGTTAGGTTAGGTTAGGTTAGGTTAGGTTAGGTTAGGTTAGGTTAGGTTAGGTTAGGTTAGGTTAGGTTAGGTTAGGTTAGGTTAGGTTAGGTTAGGTTAGGTTAGGTTAGGTTAGGTTAGGTTAGGTTAGGTTAGGTTAGGTTAGGTTAGGTTAGGTTAGGTTAGGTTAGGTTAGGTTAGGTTAGGTTAGGTTAGGTTAGGTTAGGTTAGGTTAGGTTAGGTTAGGTTAGGTTAGGTTAGGTTAGGTTAGGTTAGGTTAGGTTAGGTTAGGTTAGGTTAGGTTAGGTTAGGTTAGGTTAGGTTAGGTTAGGTTAGGTTAGGTTAGGTTAGGTTAGGTTAGGTTAGGTTAGGTTAGGTTAGGTTAGGTTAGGTTAGGTTAGGTTAGGTTAGGTTAGGTTAGGTTAGGTTAGGTTAGGTTAGGTTAGGTTAGGTTAGGTTAGGTTAGGTTAGGTTAGGTTAGGTTAGGTTAGGTTAGGTTAGGTTAGGTTAGGTTAGGTTTTTTTTTTTTTTTTTTTTTTTTTTGTTAATTGCTAGTAGGCCTACCTCCCCGGCGACTCACGCCCCGGGGCCGAGGAAGCTAAGCTATGAAATAATTTTTTCATGGGTGAACTTTATTGTAAATAAAAAATGTATAAAGGTGGGTGAGGTGGCTGAGAGTCGGCTTCGCTATCGGATACGATCAGCCTTCTCTGAGCCACCTGCATAGAGTCCGCGTCGTTACAATTTAATGAGTTTTTAATTGTTATTGCGATTGTTAACATTAGTGAGAAGGTCTTAAAAATAGTCTACAATATGTTGATAAAATTACAATTTACAAATTAGAATAAAGTTACAAATTAAAATTAAAGTTATTACAATTTCAGTACGATTACAAATTATATAAAACATTACAAAAAAGGAGAACAATATAGTTTGTGCAAATTAGTAGCTTAGGCTAGTGATTGTGGTTGCGGTTGGGGCGGTTGAGGATCAGTCATGCTATTTGATACAATTTCTTCCTCTCAACCGCTCCATACCGCACCGTGATTAAAATGGAGAGGAGTACAAAAAGCTCTACATACAGAACTTAATAATTTAAACTCCTAGCCTAGAGGTTTAGCCGCTGTTGTGGTGGTTGAGGGTTGGTCATGCTATTTGATACAATCCCTTCCGCTCAACCACCAGCGACGTAACCATGATTGAATAAAAATAAAAGTAGCGAACTATACGTGAACATAAGATATGCGATATGTGATTGTACGATTATAAATTATATAAAAAATTTACAAGAAAGGAGAACAATATAGTTTGTACAGATTAATAGCTTAGGCTAGTGATTGTGGGTGCGGTTGGGGCGGTTGAGGATCAGTCATGCTATTAGATACAATTTCTTCCTCTCAACCGCTCCATACCGCACCGTGATTAAAATGGAGAGGAGTACAAAAAGCTCTTACATACATAACTTAATAATTTAAACTCCTAACCTAGAGGTTTAGCCGCTGTTGTGGTGGTTGAGGGTCGGTCATGCTATTTGATACAATCCCTTCCGCTCAACCACCAGCGACGTTACCATGGTTGAATTAAAATAAAGGGTGTGAACTATAAGTGAACATAAAATATGCGATATATGATAGTACAAAAATGGAAAAGTAGTAATATTGGAATTATGATAAAATAATTAAAGGTATTAATAAGTGACAATAAAAGTATATGTTAATTAATGTAAAACAAAGAAAGCAATATGCGTAGTAATACTTGGTGAAAATAATAATAGTGACAATAGTGCTATAATAAATTCAGCATTGAATATAAACTGATAGATTAAGTGCAGTAAGCTGAGTATTACAGTGACTCTGTAATAATGTAAAATAAGCATATGAATTTTGTTAATCGTTGATAGGTCACGGCCATGAGCACATTTGACTGGTCAAGGTATTTACATATGTGAATAATATAATTTAATTTAAAATTAACATTGAAGATAAAGGTATAAGTGTAAAATTTAAAAATTTAAAAATGTAAATAAAACTTGGAGTTTAAGGCGACAGATTAAGTTGAAGTTTGAAGTTTCACAGGTAAGGTGGATAGCCTAGAGTTGTGTTGTTTAATTGAAATTGTGTGGAGTGTGTACAGTGAGTTGATGTGTTAATTAAGGGAAGGAGGGGATGAAGAGGCAGCAGGTGTGTTGTTATGTACCATGTGTGTGGTTTAGTGTGTTGTGTTGTTGTGCGTGTTTGTTGAAATAAATGTTTGAAATTGAAATATGTGTATTGGCCATATGTGTATAAGGAGGCTCCCCAAGAGCCTGTGTCGCGCATTGAGATCATAGTCAACTACAGTGTCCGAGCGAGTGTGAACTCGTATGAAATGTGAAATGTGTAGTATGTATTGTGTGGAGAGGTTTCCTGTTGGCAGTGAAACCGGATATAAAGTGTTGTTGATGAGAGTAAATGAGGTTAGACGTAGTTGACTTTGGCCTCAACGCGGGCACGCATAGCTCGAACCTTGGGGCAGCGCTCAGAGTCGGCGCGGTGTTGAGTGTCTGTGTTGGTCTTGTGTACTGTGTTATGTGTTGAGCAATTAGTGCATGTAAGTGTTGGCTCCTTGCACTCAGCCGTAGGATGTTTTGCTGAGCACTTGGCGCATGTGGGTGTGTTGTTAGGGCATCGGCTCTTAGTGTGGCCAAAGTTTAGGCAATTTTGACATTGCCTAAACGGTGAGAAGTTGCTGCAATGCACGCGTTGCATGCCTATGTTCACTCTGCCTAGGTCGGCGAACGCTTTCCAGGCAGAGGGTGTGGTGTTCAAGACTGTGTTGTATAGTGAGGTGTTGCGATTGTTAGCTATGAATTTGATTGTGAAGGTGTGGTTTGAAAGTGTTGGGTTCTGGTCTTTGATAGTGTCGATGAGTTCGAACTCCGGTGTGTTTTTAGAGATTCCCTTGATGATAATCATCGGGTTCAGGCGCTTCTCCTCTTGTGCCTTGATTGTGTTATTGGTTTGTAGTTTTGTGAGTGTGTGAGTTTTTTGTTCTTCGGTTTCGAAGACCATCTTAACTTTGTTATTAGAAAGTGGGGTGATTCTAAGGGGTGCGTACCCGCCCCGACGGAAATCGACAGTTTTGCTAACTTGTGTTAAAAGCCTTTCGGTGGTATCAAGACCCTCTCCCGATACGACGATGGAGGGGCCTGTGGGTTTGGGTGTAGCAGCGGCGGCGGCGTATGTGTTGCTTTTGTGTGTGGTGTAGTGTATTGGAGGGTCAGAGGGTGTAGGTTTTGGTTGAGATTTTAGCTGCTTTGTAAAGGCGCTCAAAGCCTTGTTCGATTCCTCTAGCAGTTTTGTATGTAGGTCTATTTTGTTGATGAGCGTAGTGGTATTGGCGTTGATCTCGGTGTTTGTGTTATCTGCTTTGGGTGAGGGGGGTTTGATGGGGGCGGTGGAGGGATCGAGGATCGCAACGACCCCGAAAAGGCCGTCGATTGCCTCCGTGATCGCTACTTTAATCTCGGTTTTGAGATTGCGTGATGAAGAGAGCGCATTGATCGCCCTACGCCGAAGATCCCTTGCCAACTCCATGTGAGTCGACTCCGTAGGTAGACTGGAGCGAGCAAAGGCGGGGCTCAAAGAATTCACTATGTTCCGCCTTGCAGTAGGGTTAGAAGTTGTCGGCGGAGGGGTATTGTTCGAAGAAGTTTTAGGGGGGGTTCGGGGAAGCATATTTTAGGAGGGGGTGGTGCTGGGCTTAATCGCCTTCAAAAGCTGGTTAAAATGATACCAAACTCGAGGGGGGTGGGGAGGGGGGTTGAGAATTTAAGGGGGGGGGAAGGAAAAATCAGTTTGGGGGGTGAAGGGAGGGATTGTGATCGTCTGTGTAGCTGTATTTGTGTTGGCCTTAAAAAGGCGGTTCGAATGAGCCCAAGCTCGATATGTTTCTGATTGAATGAGTGTGGTGTTGGAGACGAGGCTGGTAATCCGCCTTACCTGTTGCTTCCGCACTGGATATCTTCTAAGCCGCTGCACTGCAGAAGCTGGTGTTTGGTATCACCTAGTAGCCCGCGAATAGGTCTACCAGATGGTGCTGGTGATGAGGCAGTTCCTGGTGATCACCAGGAATTTTGATTCCTGGTGGAGCTGGTGATGAAGGTTGATGCGAAGAGAAGGTCTAGTCCGTAAGAGATGATTTCTGCTGATATGGTAGTGTAAAAATTAAGTTTCTAGGTGAGCTGGTTCCCTAGGAAACCCTGGAGTAAATGCGGAATCTGCTGATATTTCAGGAACCGCACAACGGAGAATGATGATCCTGGTGTCGTCTGATGCGTCAGACGACGCCGGTGCTGCTATGATGACGTTCGTGAAAATTGTGCGTTGTTCCGAGGGCGTTTAAACGCAAAAACCAGGTTTTCGCAGATTTGAGGGGCACACGGTGCTCCGATTTTCGAAATTGATGTGTCAGGTGATAGCTCTAAGCTTTTCCGATAATCCTGTGCAGGTTTTGTAATTGTAAAATGAAGCGCCGCGATTGGGCGAATAAAAAACGTGAAAAAGTTCGTTTTCAGCTCCTGAAAAATTGGGTTTCTGTCCGACTGAGATAAAATTAGTATTAAACGGTGCGCCTTGGTTCGCTCTACCGTTTGATGTATAAAAATGTATAAGTTTATATATATTGAAGGAGAAATTTGAAATTTAATATGGAAATATGAAAAAAAATCTATATCTTCTGAACTGCTGAACGGAAATTTGTGATTTTGATGTCAGAAGATGCGCCGAGAAAAGCCGGTTCTGATGGTATAATTGCCACTATTGTGGTGCGTTGGCTTGAGGGGGTTCAAACGCAAAAACCGGTTTTCTGGTGATTTGAGGGTCTGATGATGCACCGATTCTCAAGTGTGATATGTCAAACGATAGCCCCTGAAGCGGCGAATAGCCCTGTATAATAATCTTGTCTGTAAGTAGAAGCGCCGTGATTTGGCGACTGAAAAACTAGTTTTCAGCCGCTGAAAAATCCAGTTTCAGTTGAATGTAACCGTGATTGGTATCAATCGATGCGCCTTGAGGAGATCTATCGTTTGATGTATAGAAACAGTGTGGTCGTAGATTTAAATAAAAAGTTATTGAGAATTTACCGCAGTTTTGGTCCCCAAATCCTCAATTATTAATCCTTATCGACCCAAATAGGGTCGAAATGTGCGCAGCACTGTGTCCTATCACTTGGTAATCACTAAATAATTTTATCTTCACTAATACTATTTTTAAAATCGAAAAAACTGAAAATTTTAATGTTTTTGGTCCAAAAAAAATCGAAAAAGAAAATAATTTAATATGCACTTTACACTAGAAGGTAGAGCGGATTTTTCCGCATCTACTGATATAAAAATTGTCACTGTCACTACACTAGAACTATTTTTAAAACTTTTAACAAACTTTGTGAGGGCGCGGAGCGACGTGGAGTCGACCGATTTTTATGGCGTTTGGACGCGGACTGGTTAGGTTAGGTTAGGTTAGGTTAGGTTAGGTTAGGTTAGGTTAGGTTAGGTTAGGTTAGGTTAGGTTAGGTTAGGTTAGGTTAGGTTAGGTTAGGTTAGGTTAGGTTAGGTTAGGTTAGGTTAGGTTAGGTTAGGTTAGGTTAGGTTAGGTTAGGTTAGGTTAGGTTAGGTTAGGTTAGGTTAGGTTAGGTTAGGTTAGGTTAGGTTAGGTTAGGTTAGGTTAGGTTAGGTTAGGTTAGGTTAGGTTAGGTTAGGTTAGGTTAGGTTAGGTTAGGTTAGGTTAGGTTAGGTTAGGTTAGGTTAGGTTAGGTTAGGTTAGGTTAGGTTAGGTTAGGTTAGGTTAGGTTAGGTTAGGTTAGGTTAGGTTAGGTTAGGTTAGGTTAGGTTAGGTTAGGTTAGGTTAGGTTAGGTTAGGTTAGGTTAGGTTAGGTTAGGTTAGGTTAGGTTAGGTTAGGTTAGGTTAGGTTAGGTTAGGTTAGGTTAGGTTAGGTTAGGTTAGGTTAGGTTAGGTTAGGTTAGGTTAGGTTAGGTTAGGTTAGGTTAGGTTAGGTTAGGTTAGGTTAGGTTAGGTTAGGTTAGGTTAGGTTAGGTTAGGTTAGGTTAGGTTAGGTTAGGTTAGGTTAGGTTAGGTTAGGTTAGGTTAGGTTAGGTTAGGTTAGGTTAGGTTAGGTTAGGTTAGGTTAGGTTAGGTTAGGTTAGGTTAGGTTAGGTTAGGTTAGGTTAGGTTAGGTTAGGTTAGGTTAGGTTAGGTTAGGTTAGGTTAGGTTAGGTTAGGTTAGGTTAGGTTAGGTTAGGTTAGGTTAGGTTAGGTTAGGTTAGGTTAGGTTAGGTTAGGTTAGGTTAGGTTAGGTTAGGTTAGGTTAGGTTAGGTTAGGTTAGGTTAGGTTAGGTTAGGTTAGGTTAGGTTAGGTTAGGTTAGGTTAGGTTAGGTTAGGTTAGGTTAGGTTAGGTTAGGTTAGGTTAGGTTAGGTTAGGTTAG
This sequence comes from Pontia daplidice, assembly GCA_963693355.1. Lineage (NCBI taxonomy): Eukaryota > Metazoa > Arthropoda > Insecta > Lepidoptera > Pieridae > Pontia > Pontia daplidice. The sequence continues at coordinate 49,036 of CAVNZL010000012.1, read as the reverse complement.
GTTAGGTTAGGTTAGTCTGCGTCGAGTGCCTGCACCAAACGGATCGTTCTGGGCGTCGCTCCGCTTTCTAAAAATCGCCGCGCGTGGTTAAAGTTCGCGTATCGTGGTGATTTTGGTGTCATCTGATGCAAAATTGTGCAAGGATTGCAGTGGTATAATTTTCGTGGAAATCGGACCACAATTTTCTTTAAAAAACAGTGAAAAATTAGTGCGAAAGGACGCGTAGTTTGCAAAGTGTGTGGCTCACGATTAGTCGCTGTGACACCCAACTTTCTTAGTGTCATTGGATGCGCTAAGACGAATTGTACGTATTTTTGAAAAAAGTTTGGAAATCGTGTGGAAATTGGCAGCTTTGGAATTTTCCGAAGTTTAAACAACTTTTAAACTCTATCTCCCCCGATTTTTATTGGATCGATGAGATTTGGGTACCATTGTGTTCGTCTTACAAAGACGAAGAAATTGATGTGCTGATTTAAAAAATTGGACGGAAAATTTTGGAGAAATTCAGAAAAAAGTGGACGTGAAGAAAAGTGTTTGTTCAAGCGCGTGCGCTGGGCGATCAGTCGCCACGACCCCCCACTTTTTTGGTGTCATAAGATGCGCATTGACGTCTTGTATACGTGAGTGTTAAAAATTTTAAAATCCCTTCAGAAATGAGGGTGCTAGAAATTTTCTTCTAAAACCTTAGTTTTCTGTGTTATCTCCCCCCCACTGCTCCGGGGGGAAAAGATATTCACATATCTGTGTACGTCTCGCTGAGACGAATCCAACGACACCCCGTTCGTTGGAATCAGAGAGAAAAAAGGTGCAAGTTTGCTTTTCCTTTGTTGTCTGAGCTGTGACGTCACGCCCTCGGGTCCGCCGGCCAGCCGTTAGAGACAATAGGTGTTAGACTTAAGCGCTTTTGTATATTTATTTGTATTGTGTGTTTTAATTATAATTTAGTTTTAATTTTTAGTTCTGCTCGCGCTAGCGCAATTTTTGTAAGCGTGGGCGCGACTAGAATTTATTTATTTTATATGTTGTGTATATACTCGTTAATTCGTAGTATATAGTTTTTCACCTTGATCGGTCGATTAAATTATTAGTCGGCCGATTAATGTTTAACTCGAAGTTGGGAACTTATAAGTTTCAAAAATGAGCCCTATTAAGGGAAAAAGTGTGAGGGACTGCAGCCCGTTGACTGACTCATCAACTGCTGATGAAGAAGTCGGCTTAGGATTGGGCCGGAAACGAAAATCTAAGCAGGTGCGGAGCAGCTCTGGTTCGGAGACGGCTACGGAGATGAGGGTCACTCGCTCCAAAAAGAAGGCCGTGGAGGAGGAAAAAGGGCGCTCTTTCAAACAGTCCCTTCTGCGCCAGCTCAGGGCGGGAGCTCGACGCAACGGAGCGGAGGTCCCATCTACTGATGGGCCTTCAGAGGCATCAGGATGCGAGGAGTCAGTAGCCTCAGGCAGCCAGGTTGTCTTGCCAATGGCAGGTGAAGGCGAATCCGAATCCGAATCCGAAGTGAACCCGAATCCGGATTCGGAAGATATCGTTTTCTTGAGCTCTGCAGAGCTCAAGAAACGTGCGGAGCGGCACACAAGCCGCATTACCGAGATTGCGACAAAAAGTGGCAACCTCAAGGGAACACTGCAGAGGGATCTTAAGATCGCCGCGAGGGAACTCCGTGAGCTGGTACTGGACGTGCTGGAACGACCGGTCTCACGCGAGATGAAGACCCTGCGAAGGGAAAATGAGAGGATGAGGGCTCACATTGAGGAACTGAGGGCCTCATTGAAGGCCCTCAGGCGTGACATATCGGAGCGTGTTCCACCAGCTGCTCCAGTGGAGAAGAAAGATAGGCGACCGGAGGAGAGAGAGAAACCGTCGACTCAGGTGGTCACCCTGGCTGATCTCCAGCATTTGCTGGAGGAGAACCAGGCGGCCATCATGAGATCGGTCGGCACTCTAGTGGATGCAAGATTCGAAACGATCTCAGAGAGACTTCCACCGGCGCCTATTATGAGGCCACCCTTGGCGGCCTCAGGAGCGAGAGGCACCCCAGCGAGGGCGGAGCCTTCTCGACTGGTTGTGACTGATGCTGCTAAGGCACCTGCACCTACTGTGCAGCCAGCCAGCACCAGTGTGGAAAAAGAAACATGGGCAACAGTAACTTCAAAGAAGAAGAAGAGAGGTGCCGGAAAACAGGTGCTGCCGGTCTCTGGAGACGGTGCTGGGTCAACGGCTCGGAGGCAGGGTTCGCGCCCTTCTGAGCTGCACTCTGTTTCGAGGCGTCCTGGGGCCTCAACATCGACACCAGCAAGGGGGGGACAGAGTTCGGCGCCAGTAGCTCCAGGTCCTTCCTCATCAGAGGCCACAAAGGCAAAGAGGGACAGGAGAATGAACAACAAGGCTGCATCAGGTAAACCAAACCTGCAGTCACCCAATACCGCTGCAGTGGTCATCACACTGCAGCGGGAGGCGGTGGCAAGTGGAACCACATACGCCTCAGCCCTCACAAGGGTCAAAGAGGCAGTGGATCTGGGTGCCTTAGGGGTGCAGAATATCCGCACCCGTAAAACGGCGGTGGGTAGCCGCATCCTGGAGATAGGAGGCCCAGAGCGAGTCCAGCAGGCGGACAAGCTTGCAGAGGAAATCCGCGAAGTTCTCGGGCGGGTCGCAACAGTCAACCGCCCCGTTAAGTCCGTTGAGCTTCGGGTCTCAAGACTCGAAGACAGCGTGACAGAGGAGGAGGTGGCCGCAGCGCTGATGGCCTTTACTAAGTGCCCTCGGGATCAGATCCGTGTGGGGCGCATCACGGGGGTAGACGCAAGTCGTGCGACGGTGGTGACGTGCCCAGTCACGGTCGCGCAGGCGATAAGGGATGCCGGGGGCGTTATCCGAATAGGATTTAGTGGGGCAAGGGTGACCTTACTGGAGAAGCGCCCCCTGCGCTGCTACCGGTGCTTTGGCACAGGGCACGGCAGAGAAGCGTGCACCGCCAAAGACCGTAGCGGCCTGTGCCGCCGTTGTGGCGAATCTGGTCACGTCGCTTCCGCCTGCACGTCTGTACCACACTGCGCTGTGTGCAGGGATGCGGGCGTGAAGAATGTGGGCCATTGTATGGGGGGCAGAGCGTGCAACCCACCTTTGGTAAAGGTGAAGAAGGTTGCACCGGCAGCCCCCCTCACTATGTCCACGGACGTGACTGAGCCCACGGCACCCTCGACGTCTGAGGGTGGGGCTGTCTCTGATGAGCTCGAATACATGTCTGTTTAATGGATAACACGACTGTATTCGAGCTTCTTCAGGGGAACCTGAATCACTCCGCTGCGGCTCAGGACCTGCTCCTGCAGTCGATGGCGGAGTGGGGTGTAGACGCAGCGGTAGTGGCAGAGCCCTACCGTCCCCCTGCCAGTGACAATTGGGCGGCCGATCCTGAGGGTTTAGTCGCGGTTGTCACCAGAACGGGAGGCCCGCTTCTTACTAAGCGGGAGAGTGGACCTGGTTTCGTGGTGGCGGAGTGGGGTGCCCTCACGCTGGTCGGGGTTTACTTTTCGCCCAATCGGAGGCTGAGCGAGTTCGAGGAGTTCCTTGACCGCCTGCTTCTGGTTGTGCGCAGAGTTGGATCCAGGCCGATCCTTATCATGGGGGACCTCAACTGCCGTTCGCGTGGTTGGGGTGACTCCGTGACCGGCGTCAGGACCCCACTTCTCGAGGAGTGGGTGGCCGAGCTCGGGCTTGTACTCCTGAATAGGGGCAGCGTGCCCACCTGTGTCCGGCCTCAGGGGGAGTCCGTGGTTGATCTCGCCTTCGCCTCGCCTGCGGTGGCTTCCAGGGTCACTGATTGGCGGGTGGTGGTAGGTGTGGAGACCTTGTCGGACCATCGTTACGTCCGACTTGGGATCCGCAAAACTGCCCCCACTCCGCCGTCTGGGCTTGGGCGGAGTCCAGCCTTCCCGAGGTGGGTTATTACCCGCCTAGACAGGGAGGCTGCTGAGGAGGCGGCTATCGTAAGGTCTTGGTTGAAACCAGACGAGACGCCTCCTCCGGTGGACGTTGATGCTGCGGCCCAGGAAATGAGGCTGGCCATGGGCGCCATTGCAGATGCGGCCATGCCGAGGTGGAGGAAACCCACGCGTAGGAAGGCTGTTTACTGGTGGACCCAGGAGATAGCCGACCTGCGCGTGGCTTCCATGAGAGCCCGGAGAGCATACCTCCGGAGCAGACGAAGGCGCGGTGACCCAGTCGAGGTCACCGAGAGCCTTCGAAAGGTGTACGCGGAGGAAAAGAAGGCCCTCAAGGCTGCCATTAGGCAGTCTAAGGACAGGGCCTTCGATGAACTCCGCGAAGACCTGGAGCGAGACCCCTGGGGACGTCCGTATCAGGCTGCCCGCAGGAAACTCCAGGGATGTGGGGCTCCAATCCTGGAGATTTTGGAGCCGAGCGTGGCTGAGGGAATTGTTTCCGAACTCTTCCCTCGAGCCACGCCTGGATATGAGCCTCCCGGTATGGTGACGACAGCAGTCGATGGCACTGCAGCGGAAACCCTGGAAGAGGTGAGGGTAACCGAGGCGGAGCTGGGCTGTTGTCTGGACCGATTAAGGACGCGCAGGAAGGCGCCCGGCCCTGACGGCATCCATGGACGTATATGGGCGGTGGCCTTCCCTCACATGGAAAAGGAGGTCGGGGCTCTGTTCAGCAGTTGCTTAGCTGCTGGACGGTTCCCCGACGTATGGAAAGAGGGCCGACTATGTCTCCTTAAGAAGGAAGGGCGGCCCGCTGACTCGCCCTCGGCTTACCGACCACTCGTTCTTTTGGATGAGGTCGGTAAGCTGCTGGAGTGGGTCATTGCGGAGCGACTTAGGATGCACCTGGGGGCTGGAGGGCCCGACTTGGCCGAATGCCAATTTGGTTTCAGGAGGGGCCGCTCCACTCTCGAGGCTCTCTCGGAGGTGAAGGCTTTCACCCAGGGGGTGGTGGCTGGGGGTGAGAGGGCGTTGGCAGTGTCGTTGGACATAGCCAACGCCTTCAACAGCCTCCCGTTCGGCGTGATTGCGAGGGCCCTCGAATTTTTCGGGGTGCCTTTGTATTTGCGCCGAATCGTGAGGGACTACCTGGTGGGACGAAGGGTGGCGTACATCTCGGCCGATGGCCATTTGAGACGCTGCCCTGTGGAGAGTGGGGTTCCCCAGGGCTCGGTGTTGGGGCCTCTGCTGTGGAACATGGGCTACGACTGGGTGTTGCGAGGCGCGCTCTTGCCAAAGATGCGCGTCTTCTGCTACGCAGACGACACCCTGGTCGTGGTCCATGGGTCCAGATTTGCGGAGGTGGCCGCACTGGCTTCGGGGGGGACCTCGATGGTGGTGGACCGGATTGGGCGATTGGGACTAAGGGTGGCGTTGGAAAAAACCGACGCCATCCTGTTCCATGGTCCAAGAAAAGGTCCACCGCCGGGGGCGGCCATTGAAGTGGCGGGAGTGCGGATCCCGGTGGCTACCAGTATGAAGTACCTAGGTCTCATACTGGATGGCCGCTGGGGGTTCGAACCCCACTTCAAAGCCCTAGAGGGCAAGGTGGTAAGGGCAGCAGGAGCACTCGCGCGACTGCTGCCTAACATCGGGGGCCCCTCACAGAGTGTGAGGAGGCTCTACAGTGGAGTCCTCCGGAGCATAGCTCTCTACGGTGCTCCGATTTGGGAGGACACCCTGGACAAGAGGTCCAACCAGAGGTGCCTTCGCGGGGCGCAGCGTACGATCGCCAATCGAATAGCCAGATGCTACAGAACGGTGTCGTGCGATGCGGCCTGCGTGTTGGCGGGCACTTTGCCGTGGGGCCTCGAGGCCCGGATGAGCGGTGCCCTCTATAGGATGAAGGTGGAGATGGGCACCGAAGAATGGAGTCAGTCTCAAGCGCAGATCAGACGTGAGGCTGACTCCATTCTTGAAGAGCAGTGGATGGAGTTCCTGCAGAATGCCACTGCGGGGACGAGTACCATTGGCGCCGTTCTTCCGGTCCTTAAGGACTGGAGGAAGCGGCGTCATGGTGCTATGTCATTTAGACTTGCGCAGGTGCTGTCCGCACACGGATGCTTCGGGCGGTACCTGCACAAGGTGGTTCGGAAAGAGCGGACTCCTCGGTGTCATCACTGTGACGATGACGCCGAGGAGGACGACGCGGAGCACACCCTCCTGAGGTGCGTGGCTTGGGAAAGACCCCGCCACGACCTCAGGATGGTGTTGGGTTCTGACCTCTCGCTGTCGAGCATGATAAAGGGCATGCTCGACGGCGAAGAGGCCTGGAGGGCGGCTTCCCTCTTCTGCGAAAAAGTAATGTCGCAGAAGGAGGAAGCCGAAAGGAGGCGAGAAAGAGAGTCTGGTAGCTCCCGAGTTGCCGCCCGCAGGACCAGAGGTTCTAATACTGGTCCAGGCGGGCGGCGGCGTAGAGGGGGAGTTGAATCTTTTTCAGGACGGACGAGGCAACAGAGGGCTGGCGGCACTCGGCGGTTGCCGGTGTTACGAGGTGGCACGCGCCGAGCTACGGGCCGTAGCTCAGGCGGCTCAACGCGGGGGCAGCAGCCTCACCGACGGGCCAGTGGAGAAGATGTGGGGCTGCGGGGGGGGAACGATGGCGTCCCCTTTCCGCACTCAAGAGCGGGCGGGGGATGACCATGGAGACGGAGAGAGAGTCATTAACCCCCGCTGTCATGGAGGGGGTTAATGGCCCTCGTTTTCCCCGGCGTATTCGGTGTATATTAAATATGATCCCGGATACGTCATATGGGGCTCCGTGTGGGCCCTGGATGGTTTAGTTAGGGTAGGGGCCGAACGACTTTAGGCCGAGTCCCACACTCCCGCGCCACTGCACAGCCCAGGCGCGGGGTCGTAAAACGATTCCTCCAGGATAAAAAAAAAAAAAAAAGGTTAGGTTAGGTTAGGTTAGGTTAGGTTAGGTTAGGTTAGGTTAGGTTAGGTTAGGTTAGGTTAGGTTAGGTTAGGTTAGGTTAGGTTAGGTTAGGTTAGGTTAGGTTAGGTTAGGTTAGGTTAGGTTAGGTTAGGTTAGGTTAGGTTAGGTTAGGTTAGGTTAGGTTAGGTTAGGTTAGGTTAGGTTAGGTTTTTTTTTTTTTTTTTTTTTTTTTTTTTTTTTTTTTTTTTTTTAATTGAATCACCTAGTGGCCTACTCCACGGCACCGGGCAGGTCCGTGGCCGAGGAAGCTATTCGACAAGTGTTTATTTATTCACATAATATTCATATAAAATACAATACAGTTTTTTACAAGTGCAGAGTAATTTACATAAATAGGGTTTGGATCTGCAGCGGATGGAGCTATTCGATACTCTGCTTTCCGCTGCAGATCCCTTATAATTATAATGAGCTTACAACTAAGGTTAAAATTAAACAAAAAAAAAAAAATCGTTTGGTGTATACATTTTGGTTTCTGAAACTAAAATTAAAATTAAAATCGGTTACAACAAAAATTGAAGCGGTAGTATTACACAAAGTATTTACAGAAGCTTAAGTTTATTATCATATGATGCGGGATCAGGATTACCATGGTGAAGACTAAATTTACAAATTTTCCTATGTGAAATGAAGATATTACAATAACTTAGCTTAGAGTGTAAAACAAAAATTGTGTATAATTAACAAAGAAACTTAAGATTAAAATAAGATTAAATGGTTAATAAGATTAAAAGTTAAAGAGACAGGGTAAGTTTGTAAATTGAATGATTAAATAACAGATTAAAAATTGTAATGAATAAAAAGGTAAATACAAATTTATAAGAGTTTATGTGCCATTGTACACCTTTAAATTGTTTACAATATATTTAATGAGTGAGTCGAACGACTTCGCCGAGGTTTCTTTGGCTATGAGCTCGGCTATGTTGTATGGATCAACATTGATGACGGAGCATGTGTGTTCGTGTGTGTGTCTTTGAAGGTCGAATCTGGGGCATTCACGAATAAGGTGTATGAGGTCTTGTGTGGATGTGTTGTTGCAAGGGCAGTGTGGGTTATTAGTTATGTGAAATCTGTGTAAGTAGTCTTTAGCAAATGAGTGAGCGGTAAGGAATTGTGTCATATGAAAAGATGTAGGGATGGCGAGGAAAAATGAGTGTATGTTGTTAAGATGTGGGAGAAGTTTTTTGGTGAATGCCCCAGTTGTTGCTTCAGTGTAACGTGCCTGTGTCTTGTGTTGTGTGTCTAGTTTGATTAAGTGTTTAATATGGGAGATGGGACATGAGATGAGGTCGGGGGATTTGTGTAGTGATGCTGCTTTATTAGCAGCAATGTCGGCTAACTCATTACCTTGTATGCCTGAGTGGCCTTTCACCCAGTGAAATAAAATGTTCGCAGATTTGGATTTAAGCAGTTGAAGAGTGTTGTGTATGTCAGAAACAATAGGGTGAGTGTTGGTGTATTGTTTGAGTGCTGCAATAGCAGACTGTGAATCGGTGTGGATGATGGCCTGTGTGATGTTCCTGTTGTGTAGATAGGATGTGGCGTGTTTGATAGCAGCCAGCTCAGCCTGGAAGACCGAACTGGTGCTGTGTAGTTTGATATGTTTTGTGTAGGTGTGTTTGTGAGTATCTTCGTCGCCGTTCGATGTTGAGGAAGGTGAGGGTGAGTAGACAACGAACGCGGCGCCGGTAGAACCGTCGTCGTGTTTGCTGCCGTCTGTATATATGTGATGATGTGAAGTGTGGTCCAATTCAGCGTATGCCTCTTTGGTAAGTGTTGTAATAGGATTCCGATCTGCAGGATGAAGTAATTCTGAGGAGCACACAGGGGTCTCTATGGGTATGTCGTGCGGAAGTCTGTTTGTGTGTCTAGTTATACGCATAGCTTCGATCTCAGCAACCTCTAAGAGCTTGAGATCGAGAGGTGTGAAGCGAGCTAGGGCGATCGCTGCATTTGCAGACACCGTCCTAAAGGCTCGAATGGCGCGAAGGGCGAAGCCCCTTTGCAGACTAATAAGTTTTTTACTAATTGTCTTCTTAACAGCAATGTGTCCCCACACACTGGAAGCGTAAGTTATGATCGGCTCAATAACCATTGAGTATATTATGCGTATGTTTTCGGGGTGTGGGCCCCATGTGTTTCGTGTGTAAATTTGTAGCTTTTTGAATATGTTGTGTGCTTTATGTAGGGTGTGGTTTAGATGGTCGTTAAAGAGTAATTTGTTGTCAATGACAACTCCGAGATAAGTGATGTTTTTGCTGAAGGCGAGTGTAGTGTTGTCGAAAAGGATCCGTGAGTGTTCTGACTGTTTTGTGAAAGCAATGAGTTGTGTTTTGGAAGGGCCAAAGTGCAGCTTGACGCTTTGACCCCAAAGACGGATGGTTTCTAAGGCTGTGTTGGTGTGATTTTGAATAGTGTTTAGGTTCTGTGCGGAGACGACCAAAAGGACGTCATCCGCATAGGCCTGTATGTAGCAGCCGGGAGGTAGCTCGGTGTTATTGAGGAGGTCGTTAACGATAAGGTTCCACAGAATTGGTCCGCATGCAGAGCCCTGCACGCATCCCTTCTCTGTGGATTGTGTAATTTTTGTGTTACCTAAGTGTAGTGTTACAGACCTCTGCGACAAGTAGCTGCGCAGGGTGTTGTATAGATTGGCTGGGCATTGAGCTTGTTTGAGGCCATTGAGCACCGCCGGCCACCAAGCATTGTCAAACGCCGCTTTGATGTCCAGCGAAACTGCAATAACCTGTTGTTTATTGGCTTTTGCGTTTTTAATTGTGTCCAGGGCGCGGTGAATCGCTTGCACCGTTCCAGTTTGCTCAGTGAAGCCGAATTGTTTGTCGCTAAGAAGACCTAGCTTATTAGCTTTGTATGTGATCCTCTTAGTGATGAGTTTTTCGAGTGTTTTGCCGAACACAGGGATAAGTCCAATGGGGCGATAAGAGGACAACGATGTGTAGTCGTTCCTATTGGGTTTAGGTATCACTTTGACCGTTGCTTCTTTCCATGGAATGGGAAAGTGAGCAATGTCAACGCATCGGTTAAGTAGTTTAAGAAAGAGCTCAGGATATGATTTAAACACTACAAGGCATATGTCGCTGGTCAGGTGGTCGTGACCAGGAGCTTTTTTATGACTAATTGACTCAATTGCGTGAGTCACTTCTTGTAGAGTGAACGGAGGATCATCCGCTGTGTCCGGAGGGAATTCGATAGTGTCAGTGAGTGTGTGGTGTCGGGATTCGGTATTAGGCAAATCTTTAGGATAAAAATGGTTCAGCAGTGCTTGAGCTGTTTCAAGCTCAGTTTTAGTATATGTATTGTTAATGAGGAGCGTTCCCGGCTGGATGTTAGGTGTGGAGTTTTTAAGAAGGCGATTGGTAACAGACCAAACGTCTTCTTTGTCTTGTGTCTCGCAAAATTCCTTAAAGCTGTGTATGGATGCTTCTCGCATAGATGTGGTGTATTTTTGTCTAGTGTTATTGTACTGATCAATAAGATCAGTACTAGGTGTGTTTTGTCCCCTGGAGGAGCGACACAACTTGTGATGGAGCCTGCGACATTCACCGCTAAGTTCCTCGAGGTGATCGTTCCACCAGGGAGCTTTAGGTTTGCGTGATCCTTTCCGAATGGGGAATGTATCTGTGCAGGCTGTGTTTATATGTTTGGTGAGATCATTAATAAAAGTATCTATTGCGTGGGGTGAAGCCTCGGAGATGTCAAAGTCTAATATGTTGGAGTTGGCGAAGTGCGTGTGTAATGATTCTTTGAATAGTTGCCAATTGGCATTTTGTGTTTTATATCTAAAAGTTGTATTTGTGTGTGCGTTTGGTATGTGTTTATGTGTATAGCGTAGTGAGAAAGTGATAGGGTTATGTTGTGAATGCGGAAATAAGCCGCTGTGAGCTTTCCAATTGGAAATGTGTTGTGCTAAGTGTGAAGTTGTGAATGTGAGGTCGATTATCGAAGAGCGCGTTTGGCCGTGTGTAATTGTTTCGAACGTAGGTGTGTGAGTGTCGTTATGTATGATGAGGTCGTGTATGAGAAGGAGGTCAGCGACATCGTAGCCTCGCGAGTTGTATCTGGCGTGAAGTCCACTGCCCCAAAGAGGGTGCCAAGCGTTGAAGTCTCCCGCAATGAGGATGTGTGCGTTTGGATAATCTGCTAGGAATTTGTCTAAAGTTTGTAATGTGTTTGACTGATCAGTGTTTGGTTCAATGTAAATGGAGATAAAGAACAGTGTATTAATGTTAGTTGTGACGGATATAGTTACTATGTTGTTTGTAGTGTATTGGGTGAGAATGTGTGCATTAATGCGTTGTGTGGTGATAATGCAGGCTTTCGTAGGTCCCTCATTTGTAGATTGGAATACCCGAAAGCCTGGAATGTGTGAAAGTGTGTTGTTAGTGTTGTTGTAGGGTTCAGATATGAAAGCGATGTCAGTGTTAGTGTTAATGAGGTGCAATTTAAACTCGTGAAGTGCAAGGCGAGATCTATCTAGATTCGCTTGTGTAATTTTGAATGAATGCATGTCTGGGTGTTGTTAATAGTTAATCTTGGCCTCAATGCGGGCCTTCATCGCTTTCACTTTGGGGCAGTTTTCGCTGTCGGCACGGTGGTTAACATTGGTTTTGGTCTTAAACTGCGCGTTGTGCTCGTTGCAGTTGGCGCAGGTGTGTGTGATGGATGAGTGAGCTTCTGCCGGTTTGCAGTCTGTGGTTTCGTGTTGGCCAGCGCACTTCGCACACGTGGGTGAGGATGCAGGGCACCTGGATTTGGTATGACCGAAATTCATACAACGCCTGCATTGTATGAATGGGGAGAAGTTGGAACAGTGGACGTGTTGGTATGATATCGCGACGTGCCCCATCTCCACAAATCTGTGCCAGGCGGAAGAGGAGGTGGTGAGTACAATGTTATATAAGTTGTCGTTACGATTGTTACGACGAAACTTAATTGAAAACTTTTCATTAGTTAACTCGGGGTTTTGATCCCGTATCGTTTCCATAAGCTCTTCCTCTGGCACAGACTTGCTTATCCCCTTCAGGATGATCATGGGATCAAGTCTCCTCTCATTCTCCGCTTTGAGGGAAGAAGACTTGCGAAGTTGTTGGAGAGCGTCATCCCTGTGCTCCTCGGACTTAAAAGTTATTTTTAATTTCCCTTTGGAAAGGGGGGAGATCTTGAGCGGAGCGTATCCGCCCTGTCGGTAGTTGATACCCGTCCTGACCTTCTCCAGCATGGCCTGCGGTGTGGTATCAGAGCCTCCACTGACCACAATGGAGGGGCCAGGAGCAGGCTTAGGAGGAGAGGCTGTTACTTTCGCGTATGTAGTTGTCTCGTGTGTACGGTGAGCATTCGATGAATCTAAGGTCTGTTTACTGAATGAGTTGATTTTATTAGTTATTTGTGTGATGTTGTTTTTATTGTCTTGGAGTAGTTTTGCGTGAGCGTCAATTTTGGCCGTAAGGGCGTTCGCAGCTTCGGTAAAAGCTGCGATGTCTGGTGTGGGTGGGGGGACTGGGGTAGGTTCAGTTTGAGTTTGAGGCAGTGATTGTATAACGGCAGGTGAAACCGCTAAGTCATATAGTTTTTGCAGCGCCTTCTCGATGGTCACCTTTAATTCGGTTTTCAGGTTCCTGGATGTGCTAAGGGCCTCCCTGGCCTTCTGGAGCCACAGCTTAGCCTCCGCTTGTGTAGTCATGTTAGAGTTGACTAGGCGCGAGGCTTTGGCTGCAGATCCAGACCCAGAGAGAGCCGCGGGAGAGAAGTCCGCAAGGAATTGACCTAGCGGTATGCGTTGTGGGGATACGTGTTGTTGTTGATTAGTGTCAGAGGGTGGTTTAGTGGGACTAAGAGCCCGTGGTGTGTTAGGGGGTGTACGTTTGATCATTGTTTTGGGTGTTCTTTCAGATGACAGAGAAAAATTATCGACTGATGTATATGGATGATTTGATAATTTTGTTAAAGTTGTGATTTGGTACTATCTGTGTGAGGGTGTCCGGTAAGTAAATGTATAATGTATGGTATATCAAAATGATTGGCGAAATGAGCTCTATTTAAAGGTGTATGACACAGTTACAAAAGATTTGAAAAAAAAATAAGGTTAACAAGGATAAAGTAAATAATTTTGAAATTTTTCCAAAAACGTAATGTTTAGTAAACCGATTTTACAAGTTAATCTAGGTTTAAATTCTAATAGGTTTATCTTAAAATGTGCTTCTTAATGAGCTCTATTCAATGTTATACTGCACATAGGTGGTTAAAGGTCAGATATTTATTTATCAGCCTGGAAATGAAAAGTTGCATGAAAAATGTACAACTTTTTGTTAGGAAAAGAAGAGAAAAATTTGAAAATGAGTGTGTAAAATAATTAAAAGTTATTGTTGTTATATACTAAAATGAGCGCCTAGAGGAGCTCTATATATTGGAATATACAAATTAGTTAAAAGAGATTGTAAATAAGAGTTATCAAAGATATTTATGTGAAAATTTTTAAAATTTTTTAAAAATAGAATCCTTGCAAATCGGTTTAGCTAAATGAAATAATGATAAATTTATGCCTGATTATATATTAAAAGATGCACCAAGATGTGCTCTATCTGATGATATAACATGTAACTAGTGTTTTGGAGCAGAAAAGCCCATAACCAATGATTGATAGGAGTAAATTGACAATTTTTTGTAAAAATTATTTTTTAAAAGACGAATTTAAATAAGAAAAAATTTAAGTAAAATTTGTTATTATATACTGTTGTGTACCTTAGGCGGAGCTCTTTCGTTTGGTATGCTGAACTTCACTCCAGGTCTTGTGGGGCCAGGGTTATCCCCTGCGGAGTCGCTGGACCTTCCGGTAGACCGGTGATTCTGATGTCGGATGGTGAGTTTCCCTCAAAAGCGGTTCTCATTAGAGAACAAAAATGACGTCAGATTTTCGATCCGGGGCTCCGTTTCGGCGCTAGGGCTTCGACAACTTTATCACGGAATGGCGTCGCCGGCCCTTTTTCCGGAGAAAATTCGGCAAAAATTGAATATAGGAGATATAATTCTGTAATTTTCAGGATGAACTCTACAATAGTTAATCTATCTTTTTATATAATAAAAAAGGTATGTCCTCGATCTGCTTTAAGAAATATAGGTGGGCAAAGTTTATGTGAGTTGACAACTTTCTGCAAATGGCTTGTGGAAAATTTTCCAGAAGTTAGTTTTAAAAGAAAAATATGTCGTCTTAATGAACTCCGAACGGCGGTTCTTTTGATATATTACACTTCACTGTACACTTGTTATTTTCCAAGATAGCGACCACGTGGTCGCCACGTGGTTAAGAAGAAAAAGTTTAATAAGTTTGTGGAACTTGCACTTAAAAATCCAGTTTTTTACTCACATATACACTTCACGATGGCGGTTATTTTGGTACCAAAATAAAGGTATGTCGTAGATCTTATTTCGGAGCCGCACGCAAAAAACCAAAAAACATAACCTAATATTTCACTATTTTCGGTTTTTTGTATGGAAAAGTTCACAATTTTGCACAAAACACTTCAAGTTATATATCAAACGGTTCGCGGCACTGAGCTGAACACGATGATGTATAGCACTACTTGATTCGGTTGAAAAAACCTATTTCTAGGATTTTCTAAAGACGGAGCGGTCCGTTTTCGATGCTTCCACGGCGAGGGGAGACGTGCGACTGGTTAGGTTAGGTTAGGTTAGGTTAGGTTAGGTTAGGTTAGGTTAGGTTAGGTTAGGTTAGGTTAGGTTAGGTTAGGTTAGGTTAGGTTAGGTTAGGTTAGGTTAGGTTAGGTTAGGTTAGGTTAGGTTAGGTTAGGTTAGGTTAGGTTAGGTTAGGTTAGGTTAGGTTAGGTTAGGTTAGGTTAGGTTAGGTTAGGTTAGGTTAGGTTAGGTTAGGTTAGGTTAGGTTAGGTTAGGTTCCCCCCCCCCCCGCGGAAGAATTTACCCGCGGTTCCCTGGGCTTGTCGTGCCGGGGGGGGCTCAGTACCTGGACCGACGGCAGTGTCGCGAGTGCCGTCGCGAAGGGGAAGCTAATAGGGTTTCGACCGGCCTCCACTTTGGACGCCGGTCTGGTATAACAGCATCAGCGCTCTGCGGACGAGATTCCCGCCAGCCCAATGCCAGCTGGAGTCATTTCTGATGACGAAGGTGAAGCTGGGGCCCTTTTGTGTCTGTGTTTTGTGTTCGTTAATTTTGGAGTGTTCCTCAATTTATCGCTCCCGACTAGTTCATCTTCATGAACCATGCGGGATGCAAATGTTAGAGGTGTTCAAAAATTGCAGTGTTCTTGTCTTGATGAGTCAAACGAATGTGGCGAGATAATCCACATTGGATTACCTGATACCTGAATCCCAAGTTCCAGGGGCCCGGCGAGGGGACGCATGGTCAGGAGGTTAAACCTGGCCACTAGGGCCTCAGAGGGGAGCTACCCCTCTTAAATATGAAAAGCCTAAAGCATGGAAAGTTCAAATAAAGAAGAGACTACCCCAGGAGGGTCAAATCCCTCCCATGACCACGATCAGGTCATGGCAGCCGGTCCGCATCGTATTCTGGGGGCGGACCAACTCCATGCAACAGATACAACACCGACGAAACATGGCTTGAATACGGACTTGATTATCAAACAGTGCAGAGTGGTGCTGGAGCGCACTCCATGCTCAACACCAGTGCCCTCAACCCCGGACGAAGCCGCCTTTTTCAAATCGGCAGGCAACGACCCAGATTCGGATTCGAGTAGGTCTATGGTGAGCATCGGGTCAACGCAAAATATGCGGAGCCCCCGAAAACCGGGCGAGGCACCATGTACTCCAGCTACAAAATCCCGTTTCTGGCGTCCCAAAAAGCGCGCAAGACAGGACGAGGAAGGGAGCTCAAGTGATAGCTCACCTGGAGAGCTCACAAAAGGGGAATATATAAAAAGTCTCAAAGTACAGAAGGAGAAGGCTGCGGAGGCTGAACTGGCGGCTCTTTGCGCTAAGTCCCCGGAAGCTTTGACTGTTGGAGACTCCAAGAGGAGAATCGAGGACAGTCTGGCTGCGGTCGAGAAGGTGGCCAGGTCGTCTACCAATCTAAAAGGTACCTTTGTAGCGACATTGAAGAAGGCCGTCGAAGTGATCAGGGTCGAGGCAGATAGCTTGGCGGTTCGCACCCTAACGGAGGAAACCCGCGCTCTTCAGCTCCAGAATGAACGTCTCCGAGCACAACTGGAGGTGCTACAAAGCGAGATGCGGGAGCTCAGATTGGCACTGAAGACTCCCAATGACCGTGCCAGTCTAGAGGAGTTGGAAGCAAAAATACTTCGACAGGTGGGTGAGCGGGTGAACGCACAAATAGAAGGCCTCGAGTCGAGGCTTAACCCAGAACCACCAATCCGCCCCCCTCTGGCGGCAGACCGCAAAGGCATGAAGTCTACGCCAACTGCCTGTGAGGATTCTCCGCTCGAACGAACGAACCCGAAAAAGAAGTCAACGAAGAACGGGAAGATATCCGAGCTAGCAGAACCTGTTGTCGGAAAGAAGGCTCGGAAACAAAGGGCAAAAGTAACCAGAAAAGGAAAGCTGGTGGAAGAGGAGAAACGTCAAGCCAGTGCACCAGCAAACCCCACTCCATCGATGTCAAAGGGACTCGATAGTGCGTCGACGCATACCCACGACAACGATGGCTGGACAACTGTTACCCGGAGCAACAGAAAAGGGGTGAAGGCAAACCAAAACCCTATCAGGGTTCCTCCTCTCCCAATAAGTCAGAAGAAGAAAGCCAACATGCCTCTGTCAAGGCCCTTCCCAAAATTAAAGGCACCCCGCACCTCAGCAGTTGTGCTGACCGTGCCCAGGGAGTCTGAGATGCGTGGCGTCACCTACGCATCAGCCTTAAGGGAGGCTAGATCAAAAGTAGACCTAAGGGACGCCGGAATAGAAGGAGTGAAATTCCGCCGGGCTGCAACGGGAGCCACCATCATACAAATCCCCGGTGCAGACAGCGGAGGGAAGGCCGATATACTGGCTGCGCGTCTAAAACAGGTTTTGGGTGACAGTGGTGTCAGGGTCACCAGGCCCGTCAGGTGCGTCGACGTCCGCATATCCGGCCTGGATGACTCAGTTACTTTAACGGAACTTCGCGATGCAATTGCAGTCAGAGGAGAGTGTCCGGTCGACCAAGTTAGGGTCAGTCATATAAGGCAAGACAGGAGGGGCCTCGGAGCGGCGTGGGCCAACTGCCCGATTACAGCCGCCAAAAAATTAGTCGAGGGCCGATTTCTCGTTGGTTGGGTGGCGGCTAACGTCACTGTAGCCAAGCCGCGAGAGATGCGCTGCTTTAAGTGCCTTCAGGTGGGGCATGTAGCCAGCCGTTGTGTGTCAGAAATAGACCGTAGCCGTCTGTGCTACCGCTGCGGTGGTAAAGACCATAAGGCGGCGAGCTGCAGTGCTAAACCTAGCTGCTTACTCTGCAAAGAAGCCGGAAGAGAGTCCGACCACAGATTGGGAGGGAGTAATTGTACCGCGCCAAGTGTCAGAGTACCCAGGCGCCGTACGTCACCAAAGAAAGCTCTCTCAAGGTCCCCGCACGAGGAAGTCGCGCGTATGGAGGTTGTGGATACCGTCGAGAACTGATATGGCCGTACGATTCCTACAGGCTAACTTGAACCACTGCGCTGCAGCGCAAAACTTACTATGCCAAAGCATGGCGCAGTGGGACATAAACGTTGCTATAATTTCCGAACCTTACACCATCCCGGACAGAGATAACTGGCTGGGTGACCTGGACGGCCTTGCGGCAATTGTAGTCACTCCCGTTGCCGACTCGCCCAGTATCGGCGCAGTTAAAAGGGGCCATGGCTGCGTCGCAGCCAAGCTCGGCGATGACATGTGCATTATCAGCGCCTATTTTTCGCCGAACCGATCTTTCGCCGAATTCGAGGCTTACCTAAACGAAGTTGCAAGCTTGGTGCAGTGGAGCCGGTCGGGGCACGTAATAGTCGCTGGTGACCTGAACGCTAAGTCTGCCGCGTGGGGGTCCAGAATGCACAGGCGTGACCCGTACGGCGAAGCGCTTTTGGAGTGGGCCTCGAGCCTCAACATGGTAGTCGTCAATAGTGGCACGGAGGCAACGTGTGTCCGACAAAATGGTGAATCAGTGGTAGATGTGACGTTCGCTAGTCCTCTTTTGGCGACCCACCTACGAGACTGGGAAGTCCAGACGGAGATCGAGACGTTGTCCGACCACCGCTACATACGGTTCCGGATTCTCCACTCATCCGCAAGTCCGACCGCAGGCCCAAGGGCCAACTTGAGTCGGAAATGGACACTAAAAAAGCTGGACAGGGAGCAATTGGAGCTAGCGGCAACGGTGCAAGCTTGGAGTCCTCGACCGTCATTACCATTAGCCATTGACGCGGAAACGATGTGGTTTGACGAAGCATTGGCACACATATCAGATGCCGCAATGCCGAAGTGTCGCCCTGGCAATCGCCTGAGCAAAAACCTATACTGGTGGTCACCGCAGCTCGCCCAACTCAGAGCCGAGTGCGTTGCGGCTCGCCGACTATACACTAGGTCCCGTAGAAGACGGCGCCCTGACGATGAAGAGAGTAGGCGTGCGTACAGTGCCTTCCAAGAAGCAAAGCTGGCTTTACGCTCTGCCATCGGCGAAGCAAGGGAGAGTGCATGGCAGGAACTACTTAACACCTTAGAGCGGGATCCCTGGGGGCGCCCATACCAACTGGTCACAAAGAAGCTACGCCCCTGGGCTCCACCTCTCACAGTCACAATGGAGCCGGCACTATTGGAATCAGTGGTCACGAACCTGTTCCCTACACAAACCATCGCGAATTGCACCCGACAGGTTAGCAGTGAAAACATCGAGGACGTTCCCGAGGTCTCACAGACTGAACTCGCGGCCGCTATTTCGAGGATGATGGAAAAGAGAACTGCACCTGGACCCGACGGGGTGCATGGGCTTGTCTTGGCGCTGGCCCTTCGTGCTGGCCTCGAACCCCGCTTCCGCGATCTCTTGTCGGAATGCCTCAGGAGAGGCATGTTCCCGTTGAAATGGAGGATAGGTCGCTTAGTCTTGCTGAGGAAAAGTGGAAAAAGCCCCGAGTTGCCTTCTGCGTATCGCCCTATAGTTCTCCTGGATGAGGCTGGCAAGCTCCTTGAGCGGATCATCGCCGGCCGAATACATGAGCATCTGGAAACTATAGGACCGAACCTACACGACGCGCAGTTCGGCTTCCGGCGATGTAGGTCGACGGTCGACGCAATTGCGCGCCTGCGAGGCATCTGCGAGCGGTGGATCTCCGGGAGCAGAGTTGTTCTCGCGGTGTCATTAGACATCGCAAACGCCTTCAACTCTCTGCCCTGGGAGAGTATCGAGGACGGGCTTGAGCTTCATGGTCTTCCACGTTATATCGTCAGATGCGTGAAGTCCTACCTGAGTGGACGTACCGTAAAGTTTCCATCGCAGGTCGGCGAAGGAGAGCTGCGGATGGAGCGTGGTGTTCCACAGGGCTCCGTTCTTGGGCCACTTCTGTGGAACATTGGGTTCGATCGAGTACTCAGGACCGATCTTCTCCAGGGAGTTGAGACAATATGTTACGCGGATGACACACTCGTGGTTGCTTGCGGGCAGGATTACAAGGAAGCACGCTTGCGTGCAACTGCCGGGGTCGCCCGAGTCGTGTCCGAAATAAGGAAACTTGGGTTGGTTGTTGCCCTCGAAAAATCGGAGGCGATCTGTTTCCATGGGCATTGCAGAGCACCCCCACAAGGCGCAAACATTATTGTCAGTGGTGTGTCCATAGAGGTTGGTACGACCATGAAGTACCTTGGTGTTGTCTTGGATCCCAGATGGACCTTCAAAGCGCACTTCACGGCACTCGCTCCCAAACTCGCTGCCACGGCAGCCATGCTTGCGCGACTTATGCCGAACCTGGGCGGACCGAATGAGGCGTGTCGCCGTCTGTACGCAAATGTACTGCGATCCAAAGCACTATACGGCTGCCCGATCTGGGCGGATAAGTTGTCCCGTCCCAACCGCGACATCCTTCGGCGAGCACAGCGCGCCGTTGCCATACGGGTTGCGAGGGCGTACCGGACCGTATCCTACGCCGCTGCGTGCGTCATGTCCGGTACCGCACCGTGGCACCTGGAGGCTGCTGGCCTGAGCGAGGTGTACTGGCGAAGGGCTGAGCAAAGAGAGGGAGGCACAAATCCCGCACCAGAGGAGGTACGTGCCTGGCGCGCCGGGGAGCAAGAGCGAGTTCTGGAAGCGTGGGCCGTGGAGCTGACGGATGAAGTATCCGGAAGCTACACGGTCAACGCAATAGCTCCCGTTTTGAAGGCATGGGTCAACAGACGCTGGGGCCACCTCAGCTTCCGGCTTGTACAGGTGCTGTCCGGTCATGGATGTTTCGGCAGTTACCTACACAGGGTAGTCGGGCGTGAAGTGGCACCCACCTGCCACCATTGCACCGTTGGTGCAATCGATGATGCGCTCCATACTTTGGCGAGCTGTCCAGCATGGGAGGCGGAGCGAAGGCCTCTGCTGGACATCCTACAAGGCGAAGATGTCACCCTCGGTAACGTCGTCAGAGCAGTTCTGAATGCGGATGACGACGGCCGATGGAAGACACTACGCAAATTCTGCGAAGCCGTTATGAGCGCCAAGGAGGAGTCGGAGCGGGCCAGGGAGATGGATCCCGCAGCCCACCCATGTCGTCGAAGAAAACGGCGGGTACGCGCGAATGCGCGTCTTGCGCCATAACCGTTGCAAAAGCAGGGGCTCAAGGGCGTTTGCGTCTAAAAGAAGGGATGCTGATGCATCCCTGTAAGCAACATGCCGGAACCCCAACGCTCTAATTCAAAAAGGTGACGAGGGCGATCTGGTGGCTGCTCTTGGTGGTGACAAGGGCCGCTACCAATCAACATGCCCAAGGAGAACCGGACAACGGTAGATCGCGTGGCGGGACGCGGACAAGGCTCCGCTGTTACCGTGTCCCGCCTAGAGCGAGTGATGGTGGCGCCGTGGGGTTTTAGTGGGTAGGCACAGTTGGCTAGTCCCACATAACCCTCCGCCAGTAGCAGATACGCGCCGCGGAGGGTATGCGTAAAGCATTTCCCCACGTAAAAAAAAAAAAAAAAAAAAAAAAAGGTTAGGTTAGGTTAGGTTAGGTTAGGTTAGGTTAGGTTAGGTTAGGTTAGGTTAGGTTAGGTTAGGTTAGGTTAGGTTAGGTTAGGTTAGGTTAGGTTAGGTTAGGTTAGGTTAGGTTAGGTTAGGTTAGGTTAGGTTAGGTTAGGTTTTTTTTTTTTTTTTTTTTTTTTTTTTTTTTTTTTTTAATTGTCTAGTAGGCCTACCTCCCCGGCGACTCACGCCCCGGGGCCGAGGAAGCTAAGCGAAAATAAGTTATTCAGGGGGTATTTTTATTAGTAAGAACAAAAGAAATTTTAACATGTTTGAGGTGGTTGAGGGGCAGTTTTGCTATTTGATACATGTTCTTTCCCTCAACCACCTGCGTAGAGTCCGCGTCTTAAAACTAGTAATTATACATTGTTATTGAAAGGTGCAATAATTATTGTTAAGATTAGTTTTCCACGTGTAATTAGTTTAGATAATGAGATTATAATATAGAATAGAACAGAAATATAAAGTTGACAATAATAAAGTTGGATTAATAATAGGATTATACAGTTTGTGCTTATGTACTAGTGATAGAGCAATGGTGCTTATGTCTATTAATTTACATATTATTAACTTAGTTGTTGATACAGTTGTGCTTATAATTAAGATGGTTAACATGGTGTATAAAACTTAGCATGTGCGTATAATAATAGAAAATAGAAACTAAAAGCTAGTGCGTAGTATAATTTTACAATAAAAGAAAACATAAAACATTCGATATACAATCAGTGACAATTATTATTAGGTATAAAAGTTAGTGCGTATTAAAAGATCACAATAAAAGTAGAACATAAAACATGAGATAAACAAACAGTGACAATTATTATAAAGTATAAAAGCTAGTGCGTATTAAAAGATTACAATAAAAGAGAACATAAAACATAGGATATACAAACAGTGACAATTATTATAAAGTATAAAAGCTAGTGCGTATTAAAGGGTTACAGGAAAGGTAAAACGTAAAACATGAGATATACAAAAAGTGACATTTATAATTGAAATTATAGATGCCAGGTAAGGTGGATATCGATCAGTCTGTAGTAGGTTGATTATTAAACTCTTTGAGTGAGTCGATGATTTTGGTTACCAAGTTGAGAAGCGATTCAATCGTGTGTGGTTTGTTTTCGATTAAGGAGTAAGGATTTTTACTTTTCCTATGTCTCTGAAGGTGTTCGTGTCTAATGTTAGTAAATCTAGGGCACTCTTCTATGAGGTGTTGTAGTGATTGTGTAGTGTTGGAGTCGCATGGGCATAAGTCGTTGTCTATGATATGAAACCGTTTTAAATGATCTTTGGCAAAAGAGTGCCCTGTGAGTAGCTGTGTAGTTTGAAAAGTGATAGGGAATTGTTGTGTGAATCGTTGAATGTTGTGTATGTTTAGTAAGATGTCCTTTGTGTGTTTCGCAGTCGGTTCGTCCTTGAATCGCTTCTCCCATGTGATTGTAGTTTCATGTTTAGCTTGCCTTTTAATATAGGACATTGGGCAGTCGTTGAAAGTGTACTTCAGGTGCGAGTTTGCAGCCGATTTGGCTGCCAAGTCGGCCTCCTCATTGCCCCGGATGTCTGCGTGTCCTTTAACCCATTTGAAGCGTATATGTATATCGGGGTTGACGGCGATGGTTTTGTGTATGTGAGTGACTATTTTGTGTGTAGAGTTGGGTTGAGTGATTGTCTGAAGGGCAGCCATTGAGTCTGAGTTGATTGTGTAGATGTGTTTGATTTTATTAGTGTTTTTGTGCGAGTGTGTGATGGCCCAATTGCATGCCCCCTGTATGGCAAGCAATTCGGCTTGATATACAGAACAAGTGGGGTGCAACTTCCTCTTCCATTGGTGTATGGTAGTGTTGGTGTTGGGGGAGTGCGCAATAAACGCAGCTCCCGTCTGTCCATTCTCCTGCTTACTCCCGTCAGTGAATATGTTGATGTTGTTTGTGAGGTGTTTATCGGTATTGTTTCTGTGAGTGCTAAACTTTAAAAGTGGTCTGTGGGCTGGGTGTAATAGCTCGGTGTAGTGTGTGGGTCGTTCGATGTCAATGTCATCAGGAATGTGTTTGCTAACGCCTTTGGTGCGTGCGCATTCGATTTCGCACGATTCAAGAACCTTGAGGTCAAGTGGAACGAACCCCGCAAGCGCAATTGCGGCGTTCGTGGATACGTTCCTAAATGATCTCGTGGTCCTCAAAGCAAAGCCGCGTTGAGTTTTTAGAAGTAGCTTTTTGTTATACCTTTTGTGTGCAGCGTGTCCCCAAATGGAGGCCCCATAAGTGATAGTTGGTTCGATGACCATTTTGTATATAAGTTGTAAATTTTCGGGGTGTG
The DNA here is from genome assembly GCA_963693355.1 of Pontia daplidice. NCBI lineage: Eukaryota > Metazoa > Arthropoda > Insecta > Lepidoptera > Pieridae > Pontia > Pontia daplidice. The sequence continues at coordinate 25,585 of CAVNZL010000012.1, read as the reverse complement.
GGCCCCAAGTGGGTCGGGTGTATGTGGTGAGTTTGTTGAAAATGTGTAGTGCTTTGCTTGTTACATGTGCGATGTGGTCTTTGTAGGTGAGTTTATTATCAATGATGATACCAAGGTATTTGATTTTGTGTGTAAATTGTAACGGTGTGTTGTCAAAAGTGATTTTACATTGAAGCGCTTGTGTGGAAAATGAGATGATTTGGGTTTTGTCGGGGCCAAATTGTAGTTTGACTCCGTCGCCCCATTCCTTAATTATGTTTAGTGTTTGGTTGGTTTTGTTCTCGAGGGCGTTAATGTCGGTGTCAGTGACGATGAGCAAAATGTCGTCAGCGAATGCTTGTAAATGGCATCCGGAGGGTAATGTGGTGTTTAATAGTGAATTTAAGATGATGTTCCAGAGAACAGGCCCGCAAGCCGATCCCTGTACACATCCCTTTTGTGTGTGTTGTGTGACTCTAGTGTTGCCGATCTGAATAGTGACGGTTCTGTTGTTCAGGTAATTGTGTATGAGTTTAAAAATATTGCGTGGGCAATGCACATTGCGCAGTCCACTCAGCACCGCCGGCCACCAAGCGTTATCGAAGGCGGCCTTGATGTCGAGCGAAACTGCGATGGTGTGTTGTTTGTTGAGTTTGGCTGTGTGTATGATGCTAAGTGCTTCTTGTAGTGCGTGTATTGTGCTTGTCTGTTCGGTGAAGCCGAATTGATGTCGGTTCAATAGTTTCATCTTATGTGCATTGTGTGTTAGACGTTTGGTAAAAAGTTTTTCCAACACTTTCCCGAAAACAGGGATGAGGCCTATGGGACGAAATGAACTGAGTTGTGTATAGTCTAGTTTGTTGGGCTTAGGTATAATTTTAACAATTGCTTCCTTCCACGGTGTAGGAAAATGTGATAGTTGAAGGCAACGGTTGTAAAGTGTGGTGATTAGGTCGGGGTAGTTGAGGGCGAAGGTCAGGCAAATGTCACTGGTGAGGTGATCGTTCCCTGGCGCCTTCGTGTGTCTGATGGAGCTGATAGCGCTGGTAATTTCAGCGAGAGTGAAGGGAGGGTCATCTGCAGTTTCGGGTATGTTATTGGCTTGATTACGGGTATGTATGTGTCTTGTGTCCGTGTCTGGCGTGTCGTGAGGGTAAAAGTGATTGAGTAATGCAGTGGCGGTTTCTTCCTCGTTCTTTGTGTATATATTGTTAACTTTAAGTGTGCGTGGTTGAATGGTGTTGTGTGTTTTTAGAAGTCTGTTGGTAATCGACCAGACGTCCTCGCCACCCTGCGCTTCGCAAAATTGTCTAAAATGTTTAGTGGAAGTTTTCCTGATGGTAAGAGTGTATTGTTGTTTTGTGTCGTTATATGTTTTTAATAAGTCCGGAGGGGGTGTTTGCTTGTGTTGAGTGTGCATGTGTATTTTATGGTGTAGCCTAATGCATTTCGATTTTAGTGTTTGCAGCTCGTCACTCCACCATGGAGCTTTAGGTTTGTGAATGCCTGTTTTTAGGGCGAAAGAATCGTTGCAAGCCATGTGAATAATTTGTGTAAGTTTGGTGATGAATTCGTCTATTTGTGTAGGTGTGAGCGTTGATATATTGATGTCCGAGATATTGTGTTTTAAAATGTTAGTGTGAAGCGTCTCTCTGAAAGTGTGCCAATTGCCTTTGCTGGTATTGTATTTAAATGTGCTGTTGGGAATAGCCCGTGCTATGGGGTCATTAGTACAATCAAGATGGTATGTTATGGGGTTGTGTTGAGTGGAGGGAAACAAATGTTGATTCACCTCCCAATTGTGAATGTTATGGTGTATGGGTATTGTGGATAAGGTGAGGTCAATAATGGATGACCTCGCAGTTCCATGTGTAATCGTCTCGAAGGTGGGTGTAAACCCGATGTTGTTAATGTGTATGTGATTTGAGTTTATGATGTCTGTGGGTTAGGTTAGGTTAGGTTAGGTTAGGTTAGGTTAGGTTAGGTTAGGTTAGGTTAGGTTAGGTTAGGTTAGGTTAGGTTAGGTTAGGTTAGGTTAGGTTAGGTTAGGTTAGGTTAGGTTAGGTTAGGTTAGGTTAGGTTAGGTTAGGTTAGGTTAGGTTAGGTTAGGTTAGGTTAGGTTAGGTTAGGTTAGGTTAGGTTAGGTTAGGTTAGGTTAGGTTAGGTTAGGTTAGGTTAGGTTAGGTTAGGTTAGGTTAGGTTAGGTTAGGTTAGGTTAGGTTAGGTTAGGTTTTTTTTTTTTTTTTTTTTTTTTTTTGTTTGATTGATAGTGGGCCTACCTCCCCGGCGACTCACGCCCCGGGGCCGAGGAAGCTAAGCTAAAATAATTTTTTCAGTGTGTTTTTATTAAAAATGCAATTTACAGTAGGTGAGGTGGTTGAGGTTCAGTTTCGCTATTTGATACGAATCACTTCCCCTCAACCACCTGCATAGAGTCCGCGTAGAAACAAATATAAAAAAGAAAACTTATTCTAGTGTACAAACAATATTGAAAGTGAGGAACATAGTAAAAAGGGTACATAAAGAGTAATTGTAACATTGAGATTAAAAACTTAGATTAGTTGATATTGAGCGCGGGTGTGGTGGTTGAGGATCAGGTCTGCTATTTGATACAATTCCTTCCTCTCAACCACCATCTGCCCGCGCATTTTTATGATGTTTTGTGTACAAAAAATGACTATGAAAACATAGCATCTGATGATTTAAACACGGTACAATTTAACATGGTAGATTAAAGAAATATTTACAATACAAGTTACAATTAAAAAGGAAACAAAGATATAAAAGTTAGAAGTGGGCGCGGGAGAGGTGGTTGAGGATCAGGTCTGCTATTTGATACAATTCCTTCCTCTCAACCACCATCTGCCCGCGCATTTTTATGAAGTTTTGTGTACAAAAAATGACTATGAGAACATAGCATCTGATGATTTAAACACGGTACAATTTAACATGGTCGATTAAAGAAATATTTACAATACTAATTACGGTAAAAAAAAAAAAACAAAGATATAAAAAAAAAAAAGGTTAGAAGTGGGCGCGGGAGAGGTGGTTGAGGATCAGGTCTGCTATTTGATACAATTCCTTCCTCTCAACCACCATCTGCCCGCGCATTTTTATGAAGTTTTGTGTACAAAAAATGACTATGAGAACATAGCATCTGATGATTTAAACACGGTACAATTTAACATGGTCGATTTAAGAAATATTTACAATACTAATTACGGTAAGAAAAAACAAAGATATAAAAGTTAGAAGTGGGCGCGGGAGAGGTGGTTGAGGATCAGGTCTGCTATTTGATACAGTTCCATCCTCTCAACCACCATCAGCCCGCGCATTTTTATGTAGTTTCGTGTGCAAAAGAATTTTCATAACAACATGAAATCTAATGATTTAAACACAGTGATAATGTATGATATGGTGGTATGACGTAATATTTACAATGTGAAAAAGAAGTACAATAGAAAAGTGGTATATAGAGCGAGTGCTAAATAGCATCCAGTGCAGCAAGTACAAAAATCAAATGTAAAATAGTAAATAGAAAAAAATGACAAATTTAAAAAAAGGTATAAGAAACATAAGGTTATAGTGGAGCACAGTAAAGATTGGGAGCAGCAAGTAAATAAGATGAAATAAAATAAAATAAATTGTTGGGTAAGGCGGATTAGCAGCCAGTATTTATGTTTAGGTTTAACGATGTTGATGAAAGGAGTGATGTTGTACGTTATGTAATTAGGCCAAGGGCTTGAAGTATAATAAAAAGTGATGTGTAGTTGTGTGGTTTTACTGTTGAATGGTTATAGAGAGGCAGTGATGTTGGTGGTCAGTGGTTACGGATGCTTCCCAGAGAAAGCCAGGGCCGCGCATTGAGGTCATTATCAATGTAGTGTGTGAATTAATCGTGTGGTGCTAGTATGTCGAATGTGACTTAGGTGTAGTGTGTTTCGGGTTACTGTTAAAGGTAAACAGTGTGAAGTGTTTTGATGGGTGGAATGTATATTTAAGAGTAATTGACCTTGGCCTCAACGCGGGCCCGCATGGCTTTGACTTTGGGGCAGCGATCCGAGTCGGCACGGTGTTCGGTGTCGGTGTTAGTGTTGAATTGTTTGTTATGTTCGTGACAGTTGGTGCATTTGAGTGTGTGTTCCTTGCACTCAGCTGTAGGATGTTGAGCTGAGCACTTGGCGCATGTGGGGGTCTTGGCGGGGCATCGGCTCTTTGTATGTCCAAAACTCAGGCAGTTTTGACACTGCCTGAATGGTGAGAAGTTGTCACTATGCACCCGTTGCATACCTATGTTGACTCTGCCTAGGTTAGCGAATGCCTTCCAGGCAGAGGGTGTGTTGTGTAGAACCACATTGTAGAGTGAAGAGTTTCTGTTGGTGGTTATGAATTTAATCGCGAATGTTTCGTCGGCCAGTGTGGGGTTTTGATCCTTAATAGTGTTTATGAGGTCTTTTTGTTCAGTGTTTTTGGAGATCCCTTTGAGAATTGTCATAGGGTCCAGTCTCTTCTCCTCTTGTGTGTTAATCTGTGTGTGTTTTTGTAAATGAGTTACCGTGTGTATTTTGTGTTCTTCCTTCTCGAACGTCAACTTGAGTTTCTTGTTCGAGAGGGGAGTGATTTTTAACGGTGCATAGCCACCTTGGCGGAAATTAACCGTTTTGCTAATTTGTGTGAGGAGCTGTTCGGTGGTGTTGAAGCCCTCACCGGCGACCACGATGGTAGGGCCTGCAGGGGGTTTCGGGATAGCAGCAGCGACTCTGGCGTAGGATTTGGTGTTTTCGGATGGTTCTACCGCACGGGGTTGAGTGACCACGGGTGCGGGTTTAGGCTGCGCCTTAAGTAGCTTGCTGTGCTCCCTAATTGCCCTATAGGACTCCTCCAGTAGCCCGGTGTGGGCTTCAAGTTTTTGTATTAGTTCCTTAGTGTGTTGATCGGTGTTTGTGTTAGTGTTTGTATTTGTGTCACTGTTCTGTGGTAGGGAGGTTCTTGGGGGGGGAGGGGTAGAGGGGATGAAGAGGGCGACGACCCCGAAGAGCCCATCGATAGCCTCGGTGATAGCTGTTTTCAGCTCACCCTTGATGTTTCTGGAGGCTGCAAGTGCGTCCAGACCCTTTCGCCTATGTTCTCTAGCCATCTCCATTCGAGTTGGCTCGACAGGTGGTGTTTTGCGGGCAAACGCAGGGCTCAGCATGTCAGCCAGAGTCCTGCGTGCTGTAGAACTGGAGGAAACAGGCGAAGGGGTGCCCGCGCTGGTTGATTTTGGCGGAGTCCTAGACATCATTTTTCGTGAGGGGTGAGGGGAGGTTCAAAATGGATATAATGTATAGCGTTGAAACCGCCTTTAAAAGACGATTTGAACGATACCAAACTCGAGGGGGTGGGGTAAGGGGGGGAAAAAATTTAGGGGGAGGGGGGGTGAAAATTGAATCTGCGGGGTGAAGGGTAGGTTTGTGTGAGTCTGTATTAGTGTATTGGTGTTCGCCTTGAAGAGGCGGTTTGAACGAGCCCAAGCTCGACTGTGTTCTAATGAAAATTTGTGTTTAAAAAAGCTGGTGCTGGTAATCCGCCTTACCTGAAGATTCCCTTGAGGATATCCGCCGTGTTGTTGGTCGCAGCCTAGGAGTGATGGGTGTTTCCCAACAGCCCCCGGCGAGATCTTGCGAATGGCGATGGTATTGGAGCTGTTCCAGGTGGTCACCAGAAAAGTTGGTGACCAGCTCGGCGGAGGTCGAGGGTTGCTTCTTTAGTGCGATGCGGTAAGATAGAATGAAGTTGGGGCTATCTTATGAGGGTGGTCCCAGATTTTTGGGATGAATGGTTCCTGGTGGAACCCTGGCTGCAAAGATTCCTAAAGTGATAACTCCCAAACTGTGTGACGTATCTCCGTGAACTTAATGTCTCCTGAATCGTCTCGTTAAGGCGCTTTTGATGGTATATAGCAAAATGTGGTTTTCTGATGTTCAGGTCTGGTTATGACCCAAAAACCGGTTTTTCATAAAATTGAGGGGTGATCCTTTCTCCGATTATTATGTGCGATACACCAATCGATAGCTGGCTGTAAGGCGGATTTATTGAAGGTGTAATACTGTATGCAAGTGGCGGCGCTGCAGTCTGGTGGGCGAAACCCCAGTTTCTGGTCTCCCAAAAATCGGGGGTTGATGGTAAAAATCCAAATTTGGTGTTAATCGATAGGCCTTGATTCGCTTTATTTTTTGATATAATTTAATGTACACTTTTGTGTAAACTGAAGGAATAATTATGAATTTACTGCAAAAATGTGAAAAAAAATCTTTGTCTTCAGAACTACTGCATGAAAAATGGTGAGTGTGGTATCAAAAGATGCGCCTGAAAAAGCCGGTTCTGATGGTGATATTTATTCTGTGGTGGTGCGTAGGAATCGGGGGGTTTAAACGCAAAAACCGGTTTTCAGGAGATTTCAGGTCCTGAAATTGCTCCGATTTTCGAGTGTGATACGTCGTTAGACAGCTCTTTGTTTTGCGCACAATCCTGTATAAATTTCGTGTCTTAATCTTTCAGCGCCGCGATTTGGCGACTGAAAAACAGGTTTTCAGCCGCTGAAAAATCCAGTTTTGCTGGAAAGTGGTCGTGATTGGTATCAATCGAAGCGCATTCACGAGATCTATCGATTGGTGTAATAAAATAGTATTGTTGTAGATCGTTTAAGAAAGTTATAAGGAATTTACCGGTAATCTGTCCATAAAATCCTGAAATATGAGTCCTTGATCTCGAAAAGTAGGTCGAAATGTGCGCCTTAACGAGATCTACACAATGATACACTATTCACAATTTTTGAAGCACTAAATCTATTTTTAAAATCACAAAAACTAAAAAAATTTTCAGTTTTTCACTTGTAAAAAATCGAAAAATGAAATAATTAAATATGAATCTAACACTAAAAGATAGCGCGAATTTTTCTGCATCTAACGATATATCACTAGTCACTTAAACTGCACTGGAAGTATTTTTAATGATTTTTCGAAACTTTAAAGTGGCGCGGAGCGACGTGGAGTCGACCGATTTTTATGGCGTTTGGACGCGGACTGGTTAGGTTAGGTTAGGTTAGGTTAGGTTAGGTTAGGTTAGGTTAGGTTAGGTTAGGTTAGGTTAGGTTAGGTTAGGTTAGGTTAGGTTAGGTTAGGTTAGGTTAGGTTAGGTTAGGTTAGGTTAGGTTAGGTTAGGTTAGGTTAGGTTAGGTTAGGTTAGGTTAGGTTAGGTTAGGTTAGGTTAGGTTAGGTTAGGTTAGGTTAGGTTAGGTTAGGTTAGGTTAGGTTAGGTTAGGTTAGGTTAGGTTAGGTTAGGTTAGGTTAGGTTAGGTTAGGTTAGGTTAGGTTAGGTTAGGTTAGGTTAGGTTAGGTTAGGTTAGGTTAGGTTAGGTTAGGTTAGGTTAGGTTAGGTTAGGTTAGGTTAGGTTAGGTTAGGTTAGGTTAGGTTAGGTTAGGTTAGGTTAGGTTAGGTTAGGTTAGGTTAGGTTAGGTTAGGTTAGGTTAGGTTAGGTTAGGTTAGGTTAGGTTAGGTTAGGTTAGGTTAGGTTAGGTTAGGTTAGGTTAGGTTAGGTTAGGTTAGGTTAGGTTAGGTTAGGTTAGGTTAGGTTAGGTTAGGTTAGGTTAGGTTAGGTTAGGTTAGGTTAGGTTAGGTTAGGTTAGGTTAGGTTAGGTTAGGTTAGGTTAGGTTAGGTTAGGTTAGGTTAGGTTAGGTTAGGTTAGGTTAGGTTAGGTTAGGTTAGGTTAGGTTAGGTTAGGTTAGGTTAGGTTAGGTTAGGTTAGGTTAGGTTAGGTTAGGTTAGGTTAGGTTAGGTTAGGTTAGGTTAGGTTAGGTTAGGTTAGGTTAGGTTAGGTTAGGTTAGGTTAGGTTAGGTTAGGTTAGGTTAGGTTAGGTTAGGTTAGGTTAGGTTAGGTTAGGTTAGGTTAGGTTAGGTTAGGTTAGGTTAGGTTAGGTTAGGTTAGGTTAGGTTAGGTTAGGTTAGGTTAGGTTAGGTTAGGTTAGGTTAGGTTAGGTTAGGTTAGGTTAGGTTAGGTTAGGTTAGGTTAGGTTAGGTTAGGTTAGGTTAGGTTAGGTTAGGTTAGGTTAGGTTAGGTTAGGTTAGGTTAGGTTAGGTTAGGTTAGGTTAGGTTAGGTTAGGTTAGGTTAGGTTAGGTTAGGTTAGGTTAGGTTAGGTTAGGTTAGGTTAGGTTAGGTTAGGTTAGGTTAGGTTAGGTTAGGTTAGGTTTTTTTTTTTTTTTTTTTTTTTGTTAATTGTCTAGTAGGCCTACCTCCCCGGCGACTCACGCCCCGGGGCCGAGGAAGCTAAGCTATGAAATAATTTTTTCCATATATGAACTTTATTGTGAAAAATATATATAAAGGTGGGTGAGGTGGCTGAGAGTCGGTTTCGCTATCGGATACGATCAACCTTCTCTCAGCCACCTGCATAGAGTCCGCGTAAAACAAAAGTGATAATAAAAACTTATTCTAGAGTATAAACAATATTGAAAGTGAGGTACATAATGAAAAGATAATTAAACAGTAATTGTAACATTGAAATTAAAACATAAATTAGTTGTTAGTGAGCGCGGGTGAGGTGGTTGAGGATCAGGTCTGCTATTTGATACAGTTCCTTCCTCTCAGCCACCATCAGCCCGCGCGTTTTTATTAAGTCTAGTGTACAAAAGGATGGCTATGAAGACATAGCATCTAATGATTTAAACACCGTAAAATTGAAAATGGTTGATTAAATAAATATTTACAATTCTAGTTAACAATAAAAGTAAGTGAAAAACAATAACAACGATATAAAAATTAGAAGTGGGCGCGGGAGTGGTGGCTGAGGATCAGGACTGCTATTTGATACAATTCCTTCCTCTCAACCACCATCTGCCCGCGCATTTTTATGAAGTTTAGTGTACAAAAGATGGCTATGAGAACATAGCATCTAATGATTTAAACACGGTGATATTTTTACAATGATCGATTAAAGAGTTATTTACAGTTCTAGTTACGAGTGAAAATTTAAAGAAAAACATAGATATAAAAATTAAAAGTGGGCGCGGGAGAGGTGGTTGAGGATCAGGTTTGCTATTTGATACAATTCCTTCCTCTCAACCACCATCTGCCCGCGCATTTTTATCAAGTTTGGTGCACAAAAGAATTTTCATGATACCATGAAATCTGATAATTTAAGCACAGTAAGAAATATAAAATGGTGGTATAACGCAATATTTACAGTAATTAAAAAAGAGAAACAGTAGAGCGGTGGTTATACAAAACTGGTGCTAAATAGCATCCAGTGCAGCAAGTACAAAAAATAAAACATGAAAGGTAAAATAGTAAAATAGAAAAATGACTGAATTAAAAAGAGAGGATATAAGTAACATGAGGTTATAGTTGAGCACAATAAAATTGAAAGCAGCGAGTAAATAAGATGAAATAAATTGTTGGGTAAGGCGGATTAGCAGCCAGCAATTATGTTTAGGTTTAATTGATGTTAATGAAGGGAGTGATGTTATACGTTATGTTGTTAGGCCAAGGGCTTGAATTATAATAAGATGTGATGTGTAGTTGTGTAGTTTTACTGTTGTATGGTTGTAGAGAGGCAGTGATGTTGGTGGCCAGTGGTTGCGGATGCATTCCCGAAGAAGGCCAGGGCCGCGCTTTGAGGTCATTATCAATGTAATGTGTAAATTAAACGTGTGGTGATAGTGTGTCAAATGTGACTTAGGTGTATAATGTTTGGGATTGCTGTTAACGATAAACAGTGTGAAGTGTTCTGGTAGGTAAAGTGTATATTTAAGAGTAATTGACCTTGGCCTCAACGCGGGCCCGCATGGCTTTGACTTTCGGGCAACGGTCCGAATCGGCGCGGTGTTCGGTGTCAGTGTTTGTTTTGAATTGAATGTTGTGTTCGTGACAGTTGGTGCATTTGAGTGTGTGTTCCTTGCACTCAGCTGTGAGGTGTTGAGCTGAGCACTTGGCGCATGTGGGTGTCTTGGCGGGGCAGCGGCTCTTTGTGTGTCCAAAATTCAGGCAGTTTTGACACTGCCTGAATGGTGAGAAGTTGTCACTATGCACCCGTTGCATACCTATGTTGACTCTGCCTAGATCAGCGAATGCCTTCCAGGCAGAGGGTGTGGTGTGTAGAACAACGTTGTAGAGTGATGAGTTTCTGTTCGTGGTGGTGAATTTAATCGCGAATGTTTCGTTGGCCAGTGTGGGGTTTTGATCCTTGATGGTGTTTGTGAGGTCTTTTTGGTCAATGTTTTTGGAGATCCCTTTGAGGATAATCATTGGGTCTAGTCTCTTCTCCTCCTGAGTGTTAATCTGTGTGTGTTTTTGTAAGTGAGTGACTGTGTGTATCTTGTGTTCTTCCTTCTCGAACGTCAACTTGAGTTTCTTGTTCGAGAGGGGAGTGATTTTTAGCGGTGCATAGCCACCTTGGCGGAAATTAACAGTTTTGCTAATCTGTGTGAGGAGCTGTTCAGTGGTGTTGAAACCCTCACCGGCGACCACGATGGTAGGGCCTGCAGGGGGTTTCGGGATAGCAGCAGCGACTCTGGCGTAGGATTTGGTAGTTTCAGATGGTTCTACCGCACGAGGTTGAGCGACCACTGGTGCGGGTTTAGGCTGCGCCTTAAGAAGCTTGCTGTGCTCCCTAATTGCCCTATAGGACTCCTCCAGTAGCCCGGTGTGGGCTTCAAGTTTTTGTATGAGCTCCTTGGTGTGTTGCTCAGTGTTTGTGTTTATGTTTGTGTCTGTGTGACTGGTCTGTGGTAGGGAAGTTCTTGGGGGGGGAGGGGTAGAGGGGATGAATGTGGCGACGACTCCGAAGAGCCCATCGATAGCCTCGGTGATAGCTGTTTTCAGCTCACCCTTAATGTTCCTGGAGGCGGCAAGTGCCTCCAGTCCCTTTCGCCTATGTTCCCTAGCCATCTCCATTCGAGTTGGCTCGACAGGTGGTGTTTTGCGGGTAAACGCAGGGCTCAGCATGTCGGCCAGAGTCCGACGTGCTGAGGGGTTCGAAGATATAGGCGAAGGGGTGCCCGCGCCGGATGTTTTTGGCGGAGTCCTGGACATCATTTTTAGTGAGGGGTGAGGGGGGGTTTAAATGGGATGTGCTGTATAGCGTTGAAACCGCCTTGAAAAGACGATTTAAACGATACCAAACTCGAGGGGGTGGGGTAAGGGGGGAAAAAATTTAGGGGGAGGGGGGTGAAAATTGGATCTGCGGGGTGAAGGGTAGGTTTGTGTGAGTCTGTATTACTGTATTAGTGTTCGCCTTGAAGAGGCGGTTTGAACGAGCCCAAGCTCGACTGTGTTCTATTGAAAATTTGTGTTTAAAAAAGCTGGTGCTGGTAATCCGCCTTACCTGAAGCTTCCCTTGAGGATATCCGCCGCGTTGTTGGTCGCAGCCTAGGAGTGATGGGTGTTTCCCAGCAGCCCCCGGCGAGATCTTGCAGTTGGCGATGGTACTGGAGCTGTTCCAGGTGGTCACCAGAAAAGTTGGTGACCAGCTCGGCGGAAGTCGCAGGTTGCTTCCTGAACGCGATGCAGTAAGATAGTATGGAATGAGGGCTATCTTACAAGAGTAGTTCCTGATTTTTAAGATGAGTGGTTCCAGGTGGAACCCTGGCTGCAAGGATTCCTGGTGTTGTAGCTCCCAAGCTATATACCGGATCTTCGTGAACTTAGTGTCTCCTGAAGCGTCTCGTTAAGGCGCATATGATGGTTTATTGCAAAATGTGGTTTTCGAATGTTCAGTTCCGGTTATCACCCAAAAACCGGTTTTTCTGGTGATTGAGGGGTGATCCCTTCTCCGATTTTGATGTTTGATATGTCTATCGGTAGCTGTCTGTTTAGCGGATTTTTAGAGTGTATAAACTTGTATGCAGGTGGTGGCGCCGCAGTCTGGTGGGCGAAACCCCAGTTTCTGGTCTCCAGAAAATCGGGGGTTGGTGGTAAAAATCCAAATTTAGTCTCAAATGATAGCCCCTGAAACGCTCTATTTTTCTGTATAATTAAATGCACACTTTTGTGTTAATTGAAGGAGTAATTAGGAATTTACTGTAAAATTATGAAAAAAAAATCTTTTCTTCAGATCTGGTTCATGAAGAATTGCAAGTGTGGCATCAAAAGATGCGCCTGAAAAAGGCGGTTCTAATGGTGATATGGGCTTCCTGAAAAACTGTTGTCCTCGTGGTGTTTAGACGCAAAAACTGGTTTTTCAGTGGTTTCAGGGTCTGGTGGTGATCAAATTTTCTGGTGCGATATGTCATTCGATAGGTCCTGATTAGGCGAACAGTTCTGTGTAGGTTTGGTGTCTATATCTGTATGCGCCGTGATTTGGCGACTGAAAAACAGGTTTTCAGCCGCTGAAAAATCCAGTTTTACTGGAAAGTGGTCGTGAATGGTATTAAACGAAGCGTCTTGAAGAGACCTATCGAATGGTATACTAAAAAACTATAGTTGTAGATTTAAATAAAAAGTTATTAAGATTTTACCGGTTTTTCGCCCACCAAATCCTCAAATATGAATCCTTATGCTTGAAAAGCAGGTCGAAATGTGCGCCCTAACGAGCTCTACACAATGGAACACTAATTATAATTTTTGGAGCACTGTAACTATTTTTAAAATCACAAAAACAAAAAATTTTTCAGTTTTTCACTTATAAAAAATCGAAAATAAAAATAATTTAAAATGAATTTAACACTAAAAGATAGCGCGAATTTTTCCGCATCTAACAATATATCACAAGTCACTTAAACTGCACTGGAACTATTTTTAATTATTTTTTGAAACTTTGAAGTGGCGCGGAGCGACGTGGAGTCGACCGATTTTAATGGCGTTTGGACGCGGACTGGTTAGGTTAGGTTAGGTTAGGTTAGGTTAGGTTAGGTTAGGTTAGGTTAGGTTAGGTTAGGTTAGGTTAGGTTAGGTTAGGTTAGGTTAGGTTAGGTTAGGTTAGGTTAGGTTAGGTTAGGTTAGGTTAGGTTAGGTTAGGTTAGGTTAGGTTAGGTTAGGTTAGGTTAGGTTAGGTTAGGTTAGGTTAGGTTAGGTTAGGTTAGGTTAGGTTAGGTTAGGTTAGGTTAGGTTAGGTTAGGTTAGGTTAGGTT
>CAVNZL010000012.1:0-10000 GCA_963693355.1 Pontia daplidice | reverse complement strand
TAGTTATACTTAGTGAAAATAATAAAAGTGACAATAGTACGATTACAAATTATATAAAACATTACAAAAAAGGAGAACAATATAGTTGTACAAATTAATAGCTTAAGCTAGTGATTGTGGGTGCGGTTGGGGCGGTTGAGGATCAGTCATGCTATTTGATACAATTTCTTCCTCTCAACCGCTCCATACCGCACCGTGATTAAAATGGAGAGGAGTACAAAAAGCTCTTACATAAAGAACTTAATAATTTAAACTCCTAGCCTATAGGTTTAGCCGCTGTTGTGGTTGAGGGTCGGTCATGCTATTTGATACAATCCCTTCCGCTCAACCGCCAGCGACGTAACCATGATTGAATTAAAATAAAAATAATGAACTATAAGTGAACATAAGATATGCAATATGATAGTACAAAAAAATGGAAAAGTTGTAATATTGGAATTATAATAAAATGATTAGAGGTATTGATAAGTGACAATAAAAACATATGTCAATTAATGTGAAACAAAGAAAACAAAATGCGTAGTTATACTTAATAAAAAATTAGTAGAAGTGGCAATAGTGCGATAATAAATTCAGCATTGAGTATATACTGATAAATTAAGTGCAGTAAGTTGAGTATTACAGTGACTCTGTAATAATGTAAAATAAGCATATGAATTATGTTAAACGTTGATAGGTCACGGCCGTGAGCACATTTGACAGGTCAAGGTATTTACGTATGTGAATAAAGTATAATTACATTTAAAATTAACATTGAAGGTAAAAGTATAAGTGTAGAATTTAAAAATTTAAAGATGTAAGTAAAACTTAGAGTTTAAAGGCGATAAATGAAGTTGAAGTTTGAAGTTTCACAGGTAAGGTGGATGGTAGCCTAGAGTTATGTTGTTTAATTGAAATTGTGTGGAGTGTATACAGTGAGTTGATGTGTTTATTAAGGGAAGGAGGGGATGAAGAGGTAGCAGGTGTGTAGAAATGTACCATGTATGTGGTTTAGTGTGTTGTGTTATTGAGCGTATTTGTTGTTATAAGTGTTTAATGTTGAAATATGTGTATTGGCCATATGTGTAAAAGGAGGCTCCCCAAGAGCCTGTGTCGCGCATTGAGATCATAATCAACTACAGTGTCTGAGCGAGTGTGAACTTGTATGAAATGTGAAAAGTGTAGTATATATTGTGTGGAGAGGTTTCCTGTTGGCAGTGAAACCTAATATAAAGTGTTGTTGGTGAGAGTAAATGATGTTAGACGTAGTTGACTTTGGCCTCAACGCGGGCACGCATAGCTCGAACCTTGGGGCAGCGCTCAGAGTCGGCGCGGTGTTGAGTGTCTGTGTTGGTCTTGTGTACTGTGTTATGTGTTGAGCAGTTAGTGCATGTTAGTGTAGTGTCCTTGCACTCAGCAGTAGGGTGTTTTGCTGAGCACTTGGCACATGTTGGTGTGTTGTTTGGGCATCGACTTTTTGTGTGGCCAAAGTTTAAGCAGTTTTGGCATTGCCTAAACGGGGAAAAGTTACTGCAATGCACGCGTTGCATGCCAATGTTCACTCTGCCTAGGTCAGCGAACGCCTTCCAGGCAGAGGGTGTGGTGTTCAAGACTGTGTTGTATAGTGAGGAGTTGCGATTGTTAGCTAGGAATTTAATTGTGAAGGTGTGGTTTGATAGTGTTGGGTTCTGGTCTTTGAGTGTGTCTATAAGTTCGAATTCGGGTGTGTTTTTTGAGATGCCTTTGATGATAATCATCGGGTTGAGGCGCTTTTCCTCTTGTGCCTTGATTGTGTTGTTGGTTTGTAGTTTTGTGAGTGTGTGAGTTTTGTGTTCTTCGGTTTCGAAGACCATCTTGACTTTGTTATTTGAAAGGGGAGTGATTCTAAGGGGTGCGTACCCGCCCCGACGGAAATCGACAGTTTTGCTAACTTGTGTTAAAAGCCTTTCGGTGGTATCGAGACCCTCTCCCGATACGACGATGGAGGGGCCTGTGGGTTTGGGTGTAGCAGCGGCGGCGGCGTATGTGTTACTTTTGTGTGCAGTGTTGTGTAGTGGGAGGTCAGAGGGTATAGATTTGGGTGTCGATTTAAGTTGTTTTGTAAAGGCACTCAAAGCCTTGTTGGAGTCCTCTAGCAGTTTTGTGTGTTGGTCTATTTTGTTTATGAGCAGTGTGGTATTGGTGTTGATCTCGGTGTTTGTGTTATCTGCTTTGGGTGAGGGGGGTTTGATGGGGGCGGTGGAGGGATCGAGGATCGCAACGACCCCGAAAAGGCCGTCGATTGCCTCCGTGATCGCGACTTTAATCTCTGTTTTGAGATTACGTGATGAAGAGAGCGCATTGATCGCCCTACGCCGAAGATCCCTTGCCAACTCCATGTGAGTCGACTCCGCAGGTAGACTGGAGCGAGCAAAGGCGGGGCTCAAAGAATTCACTATGTTCCGCCTTGCAGTAGGGTTGGAAGTTGTCGGCGGAGGGGTATTGTTCGAAGAAGTTTTAGGGGGGGTTCGGGGAAGCATATTTAAGGAGGGGGTGGTGCTGGGCTTAATCGCCTTCAAAAGCTGGTTAAAATGATACCAAACTCGAGGGGGTGGGGAGGGGGGTTGAGATTTTAAGGGGGGGGGAAGGAAAAATCAGTTTGGGGGGTGAGGGGAGGGATTGTGATCGTCTGTGTAGCTGTATTAGTGTTGGCCTTAAAAAGGCGGTTCGAATGAGCCCAAGCTCGATATGTTTCTGAATGAATGAGTGTGGTGTTGGAGACGAGGCTGGTAATCCGCCTTACCTGTTGCTTCCGCACGGGATATCTTCAAAGCCGCTGCACTGCTGAAGCTGGTGTTTGGTATCGCCTAGTAGCCCGCGAAGAGCTCTACCAGATGGTGGTGGTGATGAGGCAGTTCCTGGTGATCACCAGGAATTTTGATTCCTGGTGGAGCTGGTGATGAAGGTTGATGCGAAGAGAAGGTCTAGTCCGTTAAAGATGATTTTTGCTGATATGGTAGTGTAAAAATTAAGTTTCTAGGTGAGCTGGTTCCCTAGGAAACCCTGGAGTAAAGGTGGAAGCTGCTGGTATCTCAGGAACCGCACAACGGAGAATGATGATCCTGGTGTCGTCTGATGCGTCAGACGACGCCGGTGCTGCTGTGATGACTTGTGTAAAAGTTGTGCGTTGTTCCGAGGGCGTTTGAACGCAAAAACCAGTTTTTTGCGGATTTGAAGGGCGCTCGGTGTTCCGATTTTCAAAATTGATGTGTCAGGTGATAGCTCTAAGCTTTTCCGATAATCCTGTGCAGGTTTTGTAATTATAAAATGAAGCGCCGCGATTGGGCGAATAAAAAACGTGAAAAAGTTAGTTTTCAGCTCCTGAAAAATTGGGTTTCTGTCCGACTGAGATAAAATTAGTATTAAACGGTGCGCCTTGGTTCGCTCTACCGTTTGATGTATAAAAATGTATAAGTTTATATATATTGAAGGAGAAATTTGAAATTTAATATGGAAATATGAAAAAAAATCTATATCTTCTGAACTGCTGAACGGAAATTTGTGATTTTGATGTCAGAAGATGCGCCGAGAAAAGCCGGTTCTAATGGTATAATTGCCACTATTGTGGTGCGTTGGCTTGATGGGGTTCTAACGCAAAAACCGGTTTTCTGGTGATTTGAGGGTCTGATGATGCACCGATTCTCAAGTGTGATATGTCAAACGATAGCCCCTGAAGCGGCGAATAGCCCTGTATAATGATCTTGTCTGTAAGTAGAAGCGCCGTGATTTGGCGACTGAAAAACTGGTTTTCAGTCGCTGAAAAATCCAGTTTCAGCTGAATGTGACCGTGATTGGTATCAATCGATGCGCCTTGAAGAGATCTATCGTTTGATGTATAGAAACTGGGTGGTCGTAGATTTAAATAAAAAGTTATTGAGAATTTACCGCAGTTTTGGTCCTCAAATCCTCAATTCTTAATCCTTATCGACCCAAATAGGGTCGAAATGTGCGCAGCACTGTGTCCTATCACTTGGTAATCACTAAATAATTTTAACTTCACTAATACTATTTTTAAAATCGAAAAAACTGAAAATTTTAATGTTTTTGGTCCAAAAAAAATCGAAAAAGAAAATAATTTAATACGCACTTTACACTAAAAGGTAGAGCGGATTTTTCCGCATCTACTGATGTAAAAATTGTCACTGTCACTACACTAGAACTATTTTTAAAACTTTTAACAAACTTTGTGAGGGGCGCGGAGCGACGTGGAGTCGACCGATTTTAATGGCGTTTGGACGCGGACTGGTTAGGTTAGGTTAGGTTAGGTTAGGTTAGGTTAGGTTAGGTTAGGTTAGGTTAGGTTAGGTTAGGTTAGGTTAGGTTAGGTTAGGTTAGGTTAGGTTAGGTTAGGTTAGGTTAGGTTAGGTTAGGTTAGGTTAGGTTAGGTTAGGTTAGGTTAGGTTAGGTTAGGTTAGGTTAGGTTAGGTTAGGTTAGGTTAGGTTAGGTTAGGTTAGGTTAGGTTAGGTTAGGTTAGGTTAGGTTAGGTTAGGTTAGGTTAGGTTAGGTTAGGTTAGGTTAGGTTAGGTTAGGTTAGGTTAGGTTAGGTTAGGTTAGGTTAGGTTAGGTTAGGTTAGGTTAGGTTAGGTTAGGTTAGGTTAGGTTAGGTTAGGTTAGGTTAGGTTAGGTTAGGTTAGGTTAGGTTAGGTTAGGTTAGGTTAGGTTAGGTTAGGTTAGGTTAGGTTAGGTTAGGTTAGGTTAGGTTAGGTTAGGTTAGGTTAGGTTAGGTTAGGTTAGGTTAGGTTAGGTTAGGTTAGGTTAGGTTAGGTTAGGTTAGGTTAGGTTAGGTTAGGTTAGGTTAGGTTAGGTTAGGTTAGGTTAGGTTAGGTTAGGTTAGGTTAGGTTAGGTTAGGTTAGGTTAGGTTAGGTTAGGTTAGGTTAGGTTAGGTTAGGTTAGGTTAGGTTAGGTTAGGTTAGGTTAGGTTAGGTTAGGTTAGGTTAGGTTAGGTTAGGTTAGGTTAGGTTAGGTTAGGTTAGGTTAGGTTAGGTTAGGTTAGGTTAGGTTAGGTTAGGTTAGGTTAGGTTAGGTTAGGTTAGGTTAGGTTAGGTTAGGTTAGGTTAGGTTAGGTTAGGTTAGGTTAGGTTAGGTTAGGTTAGGTTAGGTTAGGTTAGGTTAGGTTAGGTTAGGTTAGGTTAGGTTAGGTTAGGTTAGGTTAGGTTAGGTTAGGTTAGGTTAGGTTAGGTTAGGTTAGGTTAGGTTAGGTTAGGTTAGGTTAGGTTAGGTTAGGTTAGGTTAGGTTAGGTTAGGTTAGGTTAGGTTAGGTTAGGTTAGGTTAGGTTAGGTTAGGTTAGGTTAGGTTAGGTTAGGTTAGGTTAGGTTAGGTTAGGTTAGGTTAGGTTAGGTTAGGTTAGGTTAGGTTAGGTTAGGTTAGGTTAGGTTAGGTTAGGTTAGGTTAGGTTAGGTTAGGTTAGGTTAGGTTAGGTTAGGTTAGGTTAGGTTAGGTTAGGTTAGGTTAGGTTAGGTTAGGTTAGGTTAGGTTAGGTTAGGTTAGGTTAGGTTAGGTTAGGTTAGGTTAGGTTAGGTTTTTTTTTTTTTTTTTTTTTTTTTTTTTTTTTTTTTTTTTTTGTTAGTTGCTAGTAGGCCTACCTCCCCGGCGACTCACGCCCCGGGGCCGAGGAAGCTAAGCTATGAAATAATTTTTTTCATGGGTGAACTTTATTGTAAATGAAAAATGTATAAAGGTGGGTGAGGTGGCTGAGAGTCGGCTTCGCTATCGGATACGATCAACCTTCTCTGAGCCACCTGCATAGAGTCCGCGTCGTTACAATTTAATGAGTTTTTCATTGTTATTGCGGTTGATAATATTAGTGAGAAAATCTTAAAAATAGTTTACAATATGTTGATAAAATTACAGATTAGAAAAGAGTTACCATTTAGAATTAAAATTATTACAAGTTGAGTAGGGTAACAAATTATATAAAATTACAAAAAAAAGGAGAACAATATAGTTATATACACATTAGTAGCTTAGGCTAGTGACTGTGAGTGCGGTTGGGGCGGTTGAGGGTCAGTCATGCTATTAGATACAATTTCTTCCTCTCAACCGCTCCATACCGCACCGTGATTAAAATGGAGAGGAGTACAAAAAGCTCTTACATACAGAACTTAATAATTTAAACTCCTAGCCTAGAGGTTTAGCCGCTGTTGTGGTGGTTGAGGGTCGGTCATGCTATTTGATACAATCCCTTCCGCTCAACCACCAGCGACGTAACCATGATTGAATTAAAATAAAAATAGTGAACTATAATGAACATAAGATGTGCGATAAATGATTGTACAAAAATGGAAAAGTTATAAAATTAGAATTATGGTAAAACAATTAAGAGTATTAATAACTTACAATAAAAACATGTGTCAATTAATGTAAAACAAAGAAAGCAATATGCGTAGTTATACTTAGTGAAAATAATAAAAGTGACAATAGTACGATTACAAATTATATAAAACATTACAAAAAAGGAGAACAATATAGTTGTACAAATTAATAGCTTAAGCTAGTGATTGTGGGTGCGGTTGGGGCGGTTGAGGATCAGTCATGCTATTTGATACAATTTCTTCCTCTCAACCGCTCCATACCGCACCGTGATTAAAATGGAGAGGAGTACAAAAAGCTCTTACATAAAGAACTTAATAATTTAAACTCCTAGCCTATAGGTTTAGCCGCTGTTGTGGTG
Source organism: Pontia daplidice (assembly GCA_963693355.1). Lineage (NCBI taxonomy): Eukaryota > Metazoa > Arthropoda > Insecta > Lepidoptera > Pieridae > Pontia > Pontia daplidice. The sequence continues at coordinate 3,309 of CAVNZL010000012.1, read as the reverse complement.
GTTGAGGGTCGGTCATGCTATTTGATACAATCCCTTCCGCTCAACCACCAGCGACGTAACCATGATTGAATTAAAGTAAAAATAATGAACTATAAGTGAACATAAGATATGCAATATGATAGTACAAAAAAAATGGAAAAGTTGTAATATTGGAATTATAATAAAATGATTAGAGGTATTAAGAAGTGACAATAAAAACATATGTCAATTAATGTGAAACAAAGAAAACAAAATGCGTAGTTATACTTAATAAAAAAATTAATAGAAGTGGCAATAGTGCGATAATAAATTCAGCATTGAGTATATACTAATAAATTAAGTGCAGTAAGCTGAGTATTACAGTGACTCTGTAATAATGTAAAATAAGCATATGAATTATGTTAAGCGTTGATAGGTCACGGCCGTGAGCACATTTGACAGGTCAAGGTATTTACATATGTGAATAAAATATAATTACATTTAAAGTTAACATTGAAGGTAAAAGTATAAGTGTAGAATTTAAAAGTTTAAAGATGTAAATAAAACTTAGAGTTTAAAGGCGATAAATGAAGTTGAAGTTTGAAGTTTGAAGTTTCACAGGTAAGGTGGATGGTAGCCTAGAGTTATGTTGTTTAATTGAAATTGTGTGGAGTGTATACAGTGAGTTGATGTGTTAATTAAGGGAAGGAGGGGATGAAGAGGCAGCAGGTGTGTTGATATGTACCATGTGTGTGGTTTAGTGTGTTGTGTTGTTGTGCGTGTTTGTTGTAATAAATGTTTGATATTGAAATATGTGTATTGGCCGTATGTGTATAAGGAGGCTCCCCAAGAGCCTGTGTCGCGCATTGAGATCATAGTCAACTGCAGTGTCCGAGCGAGTGTGAACTTGTATGAAATGTGAAATGTGTAGTATGTATTGTGTGGAGAGGTTTCCTGTTGGCAGTGAAACCGGATATAAAGTGTAGTTGGTGAGAGTAAATGAGGTTAGACGTAGTTGACTTTGGCCTCAACGCGGGCACGCATAGCTCGAACCTTGGGGCAGCGCTCAGAGTCAGCGCGGTGTTGAGTGTCTGTGTTGGTCTTGTGTACTGTGTTATGTGTTGAGCAGTTAGTGCATGTTAGTGTAGTGTCCTTGCACTCAGCAGTAGGGTGTTTTGCTGAGCACTTGGCACATGTTGGTGTGTTGTTTGGGCAACGACTTTTTGTGTGGCCAAAGTTTAAGCAGTTTTGGCATTGCCTAAACGGAGAAAAGTTACTGCAATGCACGCGTTGCATGCCGATGTTCACTCTGCCTAGGTCAGCGAACGCCTTCCAGGCAGAGGGTGTGGTGTTCAAGACTGTGTTGTATAGTGAGGAGTTGCGATTGTTAGCTAGGAATTTAATTGTGAAGGTGTGGTTTGATAGTGTTGGGTTCTGGTCCTTGAGTGTGTCTATAAGTTCGAATTCGGGTGTGTTTTTTGAGATGCCTTTGATGATAATCATCGGGTTGAGGCGCTTTTCCTCTTGTGCCTTGATTGTGTTGTTGGTTTGTAGTTTTGTGAGTGTGTGAGTTTTGTGTTCTTCGGTTTCGAAGACCATCTTGACTTTGTTATTTGAAAGGGGAGTGATTCTAAGGGGTGCGTACCCGCCCCGACGGAAATCGACAGTTTTACTAACTTGTGTTAAAAGCCTTTCGGTGGTGTCGAGACCCTCTCCCGATACGACGATGGAGGGGCCTGTGGGTTTGGGTGTAGCAGCGGCGGCGGCGTATGTGTTACTTTTGTGTGCAGTGTTGTGTAGTGGGGGGTCAGAGGGTATAGATTTGGGTGTCAATTTAAGTTGTTTTGTAAAGACACTCAAAGCCTTGTTGGAGTCCTCTAGCAGTTTTGTGTGTTGGTCTATTTTGTTAATGAGCAGTGTGGTATTGGTGTTGATCTCGGTGTTTGTGTTATCTGCTTTGGGTGAGGGGGGTTTGATGGGGGCGGTGGAGGGATCGAGGATCGCAACGACCCCGAAAAGGCCGTCGATTGCCTCCGTGATCGCGACTTTAATCTCTGTTTTGAGATTACGTGATGAAGAGAGCGCATTGATCGCCCTACGCCGAAGATCCCTTGCCAACTCCATGTGAGTCGACTCCGCAGGTAGACTGGAGCGAGCAAAGGCGGGGCTCAAAGAATTCACTATGTTCCGCCTTGCAGTAGGGTTGGAAGTTGTCGGCGGAGGGGTATTGTTCGAAGAAGTTTTAGGGGGGGTTCGGGGAAGCATATTTTAGGAGGGGGTGGTACTGGGCTTAATCGCCTTCAAAAGCTGGTTAAAATGATACCAAACTCGAGGGGGTGGGGAGGGGGGGTTGAGATTTTAAGGGGGGGGGAAGGAAAAATCAGTTTGGGGGGTGAAGGGAGGGATTGTGATCGTCTGTGTAGCTGTATTAGTGTTGGCCTTAAAAAGGCGGTTCGAATGAGCCCAAGCTCGATATGTTTCTGATTGAATGAGTGTGGTGTTGGAGACGAGGCTGGTAATCCGCCTTACCTGTTGCTTCCGCACGGGATATCTTCAAAGCCGCTGCACTGCTGAAGCTGGTGTTTGGTATCGCCTAGTAGCCCGCGAAGAGCTCTACCAGATGGTGGTGGTGATGAGGCAGTTCCTGGTGATCACCAGGAATTTTGATTCCTGGTGGAGCTGGTGATGAAGGTTGATGTGAAGAGAAGGTCTAGTCCGTAAAAGATGATTTTTGCTGATATGGTAGTGTAAAAATTAGGTTTCTAGGTGAGCTGGTTCCCTAGGAAACCCTGGAGTAAAGGCGGAAACTGCTGATATTTCAGGAACCGCTCAACGGAGAATGATGATCCTGGTGTCGTCTGATGCGTCAGACGACGCCGGTGCTGCTATGATGACGTTAGTGAAAATTGTGCGTTGTTTCGAGGGCGTTTAAACGCAAAAACCAGGTTTTCGCAGATTTGAGGGGCACACGGTGCTCCGATTTTCGAAATTGATGTGTCAAGTGATAGCTCTAAGCTTTTCCGATAATCCTGTGCAGGTTTTGTAATTATAAAGTGAAGCGCCGCGATTGGGCGAGTAAAAAACGTGAAAAAGTTGGTTTTCAGCTCCTGAAAAATTGGGTTTCTGTCCGACTGAGATAAAATTAGTATTAAACGATGCGCCTTGGTTCGCTCTATCGTTTAATGTATAAAAATGTATAAGTTTATATATATTGAAGGAGAAATTTGAAATTTAATATGGAAATATGAAAAAAAAATCTATATCTTCTGAACTGCTGAACGGAAATTTGTGATTTTGATGTCAGAAGATGCGCCGAGAAAAAGCCGGTTCTGATGGTATAATTGCCACTAT